>PVKS010052136.1:0-10880 GCA_004027875.1 Aplodontia rufa
AACTCCAAGTTGTATAACATCTTTGCTTTTCTCCTCTTCAGATGTCCTCCATCCTTCGCCTGAATATGAACTCCTACTTTGTATAACATTGCTATCTTCACATGGGAGTTAGACTGCAGGCATTCCTATTATGGTCTAAGCTCTCAGGGGTACCTGAGAGTTTTGTCCTATGACTATGACTTCATCATCATATGTTAACCCTTCAGTGAACTTGCTCTTATTCCATCATATATACTGTCCTACGTTGGAGAAACAAAGGCCAGATGAAAAAAATAAAATTGACTCTCTCTCTTTTTTCTTTTCTCCCTCTCCCTTGGAAAAAAAGGTTAAAATCATTATTAACTCATAGACCATACAAGGACAGGCAGTGGACCTTTGGAGCATAGTTTGCTGACCCCAAGTTTAAATAGTTAATTACTTCTGCAGGATTTATTACAAAAGAATACCAATCAATCATTGTCCTCCAATCAATCAATGTCCACCCCTCAGAACCAACCACTTTCAACACTTTTAGCAGTTTCTCTTGTCATTTATCTCTAGTTCTCTAAATAATAGTGATATTGCTTTCTCTTTTTATATTTTAAGAATTGTTGGGGCTGGAGCAGTGGCTCAGCAGTTTCGGCACTTGCCTGGCATGCACAAGGGCACGGGTTCAAACTCCAGCACCACGTACACAATTAAGTGTCTTGAGCAATGAGAGCCAAATGAAAAACTAAATAAAATTGATTTCTCTCTCTCTCTCTCTCTCTCTCTTGAAAAAAGATTGTTGATTGACTTCTCACTATAAAAGATGATATAGGGCTGGAGAGGTGCCTCAGTGATACAGCACTTGCCTGGCATGCACAAAGATCTAGGTTTGACTCCAGCGCCACATACACAACTAAGTGCATGAGAAACAAAAATCAGATGAAAAAAATTCATCTCTTTCTTTTATTCTCTCTCTCTCTCTCTCTTTCTCAAAAAAGAAGATGATACAGCTCTTTACCTGCCCTCATCCCCAACTGACACATACTTCCTGTTTCCCCATCCTTCCAGCATAGTACATAAGAATTTCAGTTAGGTCATCTCTTTTGTTTACATTACCAAGTCCATGGGCACTCTACTCATAACTAAGTAATTACTGTGATTTCTTTTTCATTTGTTTCCCAACCTTTTGTTTTTCTTGGAGTCATTGTATCTCCATCCCCATATTGCCTGTTTGTTCTTCCTGCTTACTAGTTCAGCACTTCCCCTAACTCTGTGAATTTCCTATCATTCATTTAAAGATGCCTGGTATTTTAGTAGTTCTCTTCCCTGGAGCTTTCTTGGATCTTTTTTGACTTGCTCTATAGGTCTGTTGCCCAGCCATGAACCTGGGCTCTCCTTTACCATTCCAGAGGTGGTGCTCACCCCTCTTATGGCTTTGGTCCCCTGTTTCCTAGATCCTATCTTTGATTCCTTAATTTTGGTAGTGCACTGTCTCTTTAAAAAACGGAAAAAAAAGGTCTCCACCAGGGGCTGGAGTGGTGGAAGAAGTTGCCTGGCATGTGCAACAACCTGGGTTCAAACCCCAGCATCATGTACACAACTAAGTGTCAGAGAAATAAAGGCCAGATGGCAAAATAAAGCCTCTGAAAGAAGAATGAGGAAGTAGTAAGCTATTTGAGTTCTTTCATGTCCGAAAATGTCATTAGTTCAAACTCACATTTAGAGCTGGGGAATAGCTCAGTGGTAGAGTGCAAGCTAACCATGCATGAGGCCCTGAGCTCCAACCCCAGCACCAAAAAATCCTAAAATCACAGTTGACAGCTTGGCAATAGAATTATAGGTTGGAAAATCATTTTCTCCTCAGATATCAAAGTCATTCCTTCACTGTCTTCCAGTTCCCCATGCTGTTGTGGAAAAGTCTGAAGACATTCTGACTTCTGATTCTTCGAATGCGGCCTAATTTTTTTCGTTCCACCAGTTTTTCTCTCAGCATATTGAAGATATTCAACTGTCTTCTGGATATCATTGATGCTGTTGAGAAGTCACCTTGCAGTCTTAAAGTCATGGCTTTAAAGGTAATCACTTTTTTTCTGACACTTTTTTTTAAGATAGAGTGAGAGAGAGAGAGTAAGAGAGGATAAATGTTATTTATTTTTCCATCTGGCCTTTGTTTCTCTAACACTTAGTTATGTATGTGGTACCCACATCCTTGCGCAGGCCAGGCAAGCACTCCAACCACTGAGCCACTGCTGCAGCCCCTTTTCTGACTGCTTTTAATATCGTGTGTCCAGGTGCAGATGTATTTCTGTTTTTCCTGCTTGGGATTTGTTGAGCTTCTTAAATTTGTGGATTCATGTCTTCTAGAAGTTTGAGAAAGCTCTTAGGAAATAGCCCTTCAATTGTTGTCACTGGTTCGTTTTCTCTAGCATAGTGATGAGATTTTTGTTAGACATCCTCTACTCTCTTCCATGCTTCTATTTTTCAAATTTTGTATTTCTTTGTGCCTCTTAGCTGCATTCTGGGTACTTTGTTTTTCTCTTTTTTTAGGATTTATTAATATTCTCTCTAGACATTTCAAATCTTCTATTAAATATCTATTGAACATTTAAAACTGCAGAATTTGACATATTACATAAAGTTGCAGAAAACATTAACATATATTTTAAGAAATAATGATAAGGTGAACACCTCTTAACTACTTCTCAGGCCAAGAACCACAGCCTCCATGTGTCACCTTATTAACAATTAGCTTCTCCCACCCTAGCGGAAACTCCCATCCTGATGTTTATGCCACTCATACCATGCTTTTTCTTTTTTTTTATTATCAACTAATATTACTTTCTTTCTTTCTTTCTTTCTTTCTTTCTTTCTTTCTTTCTTTCTTTATTTTTAAAGAGAGAGGGACAGTGAGAGAGACAGAGAAAGAGAGAAACAACTTTATTTAGTTTTTCACATGGCCTTTGTTGCTCCAACACTTAGTTGTGTACGTGGTGCTGGGGTTTGAACCCGAGTCCTCGTGCTTGCCAGGCAAGCGCCTAAACCGCTGAGCCACCGCTCCAGCCCTATTTATTTTTTTATAATATTATTATTTTTATTTTTGAACAACCATACAAGTTTTAAACAAAATAATATCAAATGCGTATAGATTCTGGATATTACAATTACCCCCAGGAGAGCCCCCCCAATTACCCACCCTTATCCCTCCCTTCTCCTTCCCCCCATATCTCTAAAAAAGGATTATGTTGTATAGTTTTGCCACCTACAATATTACTTAGTTTTGCTTGTAAACATAATAATATGTAGTATGAATTTTTCTGTTTGACTTTTGTTCAACAGTATACTTGTG
Organism: Aplodontia rufa; assembly: GCA_004027875.1. NCBI lineage: Eukaryota > Metazoa > Chordata > Mammalia > Rodentia > Aplodontiidae > Aplodontia > Aplodontia rufa. Next base: position 3,314 of record PVKS010052136.1, read on the forward strand.
AGATTCATCTGTGTTTCTCAAGGCTGTAGTTACTTTCTTTTGTGATATAGTAATATATTGCTGAATATTTAACAGTTCACTTATATATTCTGCACTCGATGGATAGCTGGGTCTTTTGTAGTGGTTGGTTCCTGGGAGCATCAGTGGACCTATCTCCTGGAGATATTGCCTACGGAAGCAATTGCTGGACCATTCAGTTATTGCATGTCTTCCACTTTACAGTGCTACCACATGCTTTTCCTCAGGATTCTACCAGTTTACTTTCCCAGCAGTAGTGATTGGGAGGTCTGGGTGCTCATGTCCTTTTCAACATGTATTATTGTTATTCTGTCTGAATTTTGTCAGACTTCTGGGTGTGTAGTGGTATCATACCATGTTTTAATTGAAGTATCATTTACATATAATAAAATACATAGAACCAAGATGTCTATTACAATATAGTCACTTCCTATTTGCCACCAGGAGAGCATTTTCAGATGACAGCTGTCATGAAGGTGCACACAGTTTCAAAGCAGAAACAGAACAGAAGCTCTGCCTGCTCTGTCTCTACTTCCCTCTCTCCTCCTCACTCTCCCCACTGCCTGGTACCACTGGGTTCCAGAAATGATGCTATTGCCATCTTGATTTTACAGGTGAGAAAACTGAGCCTCAGAGTGGTTTCTTAACTTTCTCAAGGTCTCAGAGTGGTAGAGGCAGGATTTGAACAGGACTGTATTTGAAAGGCAGTGTTATCACTATGTGAGAAACTCATTCTTTTGTGTTATGATAGAATTTTTCAACCTGGACTGTAAGCTGTGTGAAAGCAAGAATCTGGTTTCTGTACCATATGGTAGGCACTCAGAAAGTAATGTGTAGAATGAATGATTGCGTGCACAACTGAACCTGTTACAATGCAAATCTCTCTGTCTACCTCTCCCAGCTCCCTGGAAGTAGCAGTAGAGCAAGCAATATGGGTTAACGGAAATGAGTGCATTCATGTACTACTTTACATGAACAGGTTTTTGTTTTGTTTTTTGGTGCTGAAGTTTGAACCCAGGGACGCTTAGCCACATCTCCAGTCCTTTTTATTTTTTATTTGACACTGGGTCTTGCTAAGTTGTGAAGGGCATCACTAAGTTGCCCATCCTGGCCTCAAACTTGTGATACTCCTGCATCAGCCTCCTGAGTCACTGGGATTGCAATCATGCATCACCAGGCATTGCTATAAGAACAGTTCTTTATTTTTATGTTTTTAAGAGAGAAAGGAACAGTGAGAGAGGGAAAGAGAGAATCAATTTTATTTAGTTTCTCATGTGGCTTTTGTTGCTTCAAGACTTGATTGTGTACGTGGTGCTGGGGTTTGAACCCACGTACTTGTGCATGCTGGGCAAGCACTGTAACTGTTGAGCCACCACTGCAGCCTCAGAACAGTTCTTTATAAATGAGACCCACACTTTGAAAATCTTGGAAGAGAAAATAGGAAAAGAGGTCCAAGAACAGGTGGACAGATGTAGAGGTGAGATTCTTCCCATCTGAGGGTCATAGTAAAGTACACCTGTAAAGCATGGAGTGAGGTGCTAAACTGGAGGGGTGTGGGGCCCAGAAGATGAGCTTGGTCTTGCCAGTCTGTGTTGAGCCCATCTTGAATGCACAGATCTTGCACAGGTCAATACACATACAGACACCTAAGTATTTTTGTGGAGTGAAACCATAATGTGTCCAAGTGTCCATTTGTGGCTCACAGAACACCTGTTTTGTTTTCTTATTTCTTACTACAGGAAGAATACATCAAGAACCCAAGTGCAACCCTTCCCTCCAGTGTGCCTTCCTGCAGGTCCCTGTCATCCAACGAGGATGGTCCCAGCGGTCAGTCCAACCTTTCAGATGGGGAGTTTGCCCGGAACTTACAGGAAAATGTCAAGCACCGCATCCTCTACCTCTCAGAGCAGCTGAAAGTGGAGAAAGCCAGTCGAGATGAAAACACTGTGAGCTACCTCAAGCTAGTGTCCAAAGCTGACCGGCACCAGGCTTCACATATCCGGCAGGCCTTTGAGAAGGTGAACCAGCGCACCTCTGCTGCCATTGCCCAGATTGAGCGAAGGCTCCGCCAGTGTCAACAGCAGCTCCAGGAACTGGAAGAGGACTGCAGGACTAAGGACTCAGTGCTGAAGATGAAAAGCAGCCTGGATGACTCTGAGCAACCCAGTGCAAGGGCCTCAGTTTCCAAGTCCCCCAAGCTGGGTGGGGAAGATGGTCTGCCCTCCACCCTGCCTGACATCACCAAACCCTTCTCTCAGGAGAGTCAGCTCTCAGGCTTGCAAAAGGGAAAGTTGTCAGAGAAAAAGCACGTGGCCCAGAAACGAGAGCTACTGTTGCAGAAGGTGAGGGAAGAGCTGATGGAAGTTAAGAACTTCCACATCAGCCTTCAGGTCTCCTACCAGGGCCTCAAGGAGAGGTATCTGACGGACCTGCAGGTATCACTGGAATCCCTTCAGGAGGAGAAATGCAGGTGAGACCCCCCCTTCTTCCATTTTGGTTCTGGGAAGCAAATGAGGGATAATGGGACTTGCCTCTGTGTGTGTCAGGGGTGGGGGGTTTCTGAGAAGGAGCCACGGACTAGGGCTTTGAGAGTCAGGGTGAGGGCAGATGGGAAGAACTGGTTTGCGCTTTTCTTGGTGGCTAGGCCCTGCAGTGGAGCAGGCGGATCATTTTTCTGCTGCCCCCTCCCCCACCTATTTTGTCCCTTGCTGGCTAAACAGGCCCCAGGTCCTGTCAGGTCTCTGTGGAGCACTGGATTAGTTGGCCTTGACTGCAGTGACAGGAAGCAGCCAGGTGGCATAGTTAGTGAGGCAGTATCCCCTGGACTGTTTCTGCTGGAAAGGTTGATCAGGACTGGAGTCACCTTGCCAACCCCAGTTTCTGCCTGTGTATGTAGGTGATTGAGCTGGGGCACAAAGTTAAGCACTGGACATTCCATCTGAAAAGGACTGCCTTATGGTGAATGCTTTCTCCACAGTAGTCAGCGGCTCAATTTTATTTTTCTCTCAGACAAGACTAGAGCCTGCCAATAATTTTTTAAAAAGCAGTGGGGAGCTCCTTGACTCCTATTGGGGCCCTTCTCTAGGTTCCCACAGGCCCTTGGGAGCACCATGCTTTGTCCCCTGTCACTTTCACCAGACTATGGTTAATTAACATTAATGCTTCCAACAGCCTGGAAAGGAAGGAAGAGATTCATTTAGGTGAGGCAAGGTTCTCAGCATTTTCACAAAAATAAGAACTCTGCAGTCCTTTTAGTGCCTACACATGTGTGGGAGAAGAGACAAAAGGGAATCGTCATCTTTGGTTTTTCCCAGGGAAATCTTACCAGCATTTATACAACCTAAGAATCCGTAAAGGGAAATCAAAGAGTACAGTGCATTATCAAGTGAGATGGCCAGTCAGAATTATAGATTTCTTTTGGAGGTTATTTTCATAGAACATAGCAACCAAATCTAAAATCTTGGGAGTCTTAAATACGCCTTCATTGAAATAACATTCACAAGGTCAGATTTATATCAAGCAAGAACAGAGCTGGGTGTCTTTTAAAGACATCTCCTTATGTTTCCATACTGCACAGGCCAGAGAGACTCTTGTGCTTGGGTACACTCATAACCTCATATCCACTAGAAAGCACAAGTGACATATGTTTTAGGTCAATGAAGTGTCACCCAGTGAGCATTCCTGTGTGGCTGCCACCCAGGTCCCTGTGATGGGCAAATTTCCAGTGTGTCATGAACTGAGATTTCAAACCAAAAGTCCTGGGACATTTATCACAGATAAATTTGTTTGCTTTCAACAGTTGTTATGATTTTTATTGTTGTGGTTTCTTTCTAATTTGGTATTTGAAGAAGATACTAAATAATTCCCATGCAATCAATAAAAACTGGTAAAGTAAAAAAAAAAAAAAAGATCAGTAGAGGAAAGGGACCAGAAGGTGGGAGGAGGTGACGGAGAGGGGAAGTGCATATTGGCCAATATATATTGTTATCTTGTGTGCATGTATGAGTATGTAATAACAAATTACATCATTACAGTTAACTATAAAACACCAATAAAAACTGTGGGGGAAAACGACATTTTTAACATGATTTAAAAAAAGAATGGTCCTAAGCCAAGATAGCTACTTCTTGGAGGGTGGGGAAAGTTAGACTGGGGTGTGTGTGTCAGGGGAGACACAAAGAAGAGGTAAAACCAAAATTTAAGAAGCAGAAGAAGTGTATTATTACTTACAGGCCCCTGAGAGGGGAAGTCTTGGGGCAGCAGGCGTGAAGGGTAATCTGGGGTTCAGTGCCTTTATTAAAGTCTATGGGTGTTAGCCTTAGGCTTTTCCATACAGGTTATGCATTGGCTAGTTTTTTTAAATTTTTTTTAAAGAGAGAGGGACAGTGAGAGAGAGAGAGGGAGAGAGAAATAATTTTTATTTAGTTTTTAATGTGGCCTTTGTTGCTCTGAGACTTTGTTGTGTATGTGGTGCTGGGGTTTGAACTCGCGCATGCCAGGCAAGCACTGTAACCGACAAGCCACCACTGCAGCCCCTGCATTGGCTAGTGTGATAAAAAAAAAATTCTAAATTCTACACGAAGGGGGCATATTGACATGATTCTGGCTTTAACCAGTGGGCAGCATCATGCTCAGTAGCTGTGGCATGGGACTGGGTCGTCGAGGTGAGGAATGAGTGGACAAACTGCGAACAACCACACAGGGAGGGTGAATTTTATTTAGGCCAAAGGTAACAGTGTGTGACTAGGCTTCACATTGCTTTCATCAGGCTTAACAGCGGATTCGCTGTGGTAAACCAATTTATAGCAAAGGTTTTCTTTCTTTTTAAAAAAACTCAAAAATTAACCTTACATGACATTAACCATATTAAAATGTACAATTCAGTGGCATTGAGTACACCCACAGTATTGTGCAGTGTGTACTACCACCACCACTACCTCCATCTAGTTGTGCAACATTTTCATATCCCGGAAGGAGTGCTTGTGCCCATTATGCAGTCACTCCCCATTCCCTCTGTCCTCAGTATCAAGTCCTCACAGATCTATTTCTGTCTCTGTAGATTTGCCTCTTCTGGACTTTTCATATAAATGATATCATGAAACATGTGGCCTTTTGCATCTGGAATGATGTTTTCAAGGTTTGTCCATGTAGCATGGGTCAGATGTTCATTTTTTTATTATTATTTTTATTTTTTTATTTTTATTTTTTTATTTTTGACAGATGTTGTTCATTTTTGTGGCTGAATAATATTCCAGTGTGTGGATAGAACACATTTTATCTGTCCAGGGTTGTTTTCTCCTTCTGACTATTATGAGAAGCTTTGCTTATGAAACTTGTGTACATGCATTTGCTGAAACACCAGTTTTCAATTCTTTGGGACCTATGCCCAGAACTGGAATTGCTGGGTGTCGTGGTGACTTTTGATGTAATGTTTAGAAGAACTGTCACACTGTTTGCCACAGCAGCTGCACCATTTTACCTTCCCACAAACAACACATAGGCTCCCAGTTTCCTTACATCTTTGTCAATGCTTGTTTATTGTTCTTTTTGTGTTGTGTGTTTTGTTTTGTCGTGCTAGGGAGGGAACCCAGACCTTTGTGCATGCCAGGAAAGTATTCTGCTGCTGAGATATAACCCCAGCCCCTGTTTCCTTTTTTAAGGAAAAAAAGGAATTGGTATCTCATTGTAAGGACTTCCATTCTTTTTTTTATTTTTCTTTAGTCTTTTCATGGTTAAAAGGTTTTTTGTTTTTATGCAATTTTTGTTACTATGTTTTTTAACTTTTTATATTTTTTATTAGTGCATCATAGTTGTACATAATGTTGGGATTAGTTGTCAGATTTTATGCATTTTTATTGTGATAAAAATCATATAACGTAAAATTTACCATAATTAGCCATTGAGGGCTTTCTTTTTGAGTCTATAAAGTGCAGGGTCTCAGTCACAGTGACAGTAGAACTCAGAAGGCTCAGGGCTGGTCTAATGATCCTTGGGTTTCCTCCTTCAGGAATTCTGAAATTGTGGGTTGTCCCAGGAGACATTCCTGGCCCCTGTGACTAAAGGACCATGACTGCTTCTTCTGGTGCTCCTTGAGGTCCCTGAAACTCTGCCCTCTACATGCTGAAGAAAAGCTTAGCTTGGGACAGGGAATGGGGAAGGCAGTATGTGGCCTTTTTTATTTTTATTTTTAGAAAGAAAGACACAGAGAGATAGCAAAAGAGAGAATCAGTTTTATTTAGTTTTTCATGTGGCCTTCGTTGCTCTGACACCTTGTTGTGTTTTTGGTGCTGGGGTTCAAACTCACATACCTGAGCCTGCCAGGCAAGCACCCGTAACTGCTGAGTCACCACTCCAGCCCCCAGTATGTGCCCTTTTGAAAATGGAATGGTTTTACATGGGTGTTGTGGATTTGAGGATTCTTCATGGAAGGGTCTGGGCCAGGCTTCCCTCTTCCTTTCTTGTGGAAATAAGAAAGCACTTCAAATCTCCAGGAACATTGCCCAATGAGCAGCTGATCTTGACAAGCCACTCTCCTGGGGAACTAGAGGACCTGTTTCTTGGTGTCTCCAAGGGTCAGGAAAGAAGAAGCTCTGAGGAATTCAGAACCCAAGGAAGGCATGGGAAGTCTTCAGTCTTCAAGTGAAAGTCCTGACCAGAGCTCATCTCATCTGGGTGCCTCCCATGGGGAGAGAGAGAGAGGGACAGTGTGTGTGTGTGTGTGTGAGAGAGAGAGAGAGAGAGAAAGAGAGAGAGAAAGACACAATCAAGTTTTTATTTAGTTTTTCATTGTGGCCTTCATTGCTCCAACACTTTATTGTGTATGTGGTGCTGGGGTTTGAGCCCATGTACTTGTACATGCCAGGCAAGCACAGTAACTACCGAGCCGTGGCTCCAGCCCCCTTGGGAGCGTCTTTTTTTTTTTTTCTTAAAGAGAGGACAGTGAGAGAAAGAGAGAGAATCAATTTTTATTGAGTTTTTCACATGGCTTTCATTGCTCTGACACTTAGTTGTGTATGTGGGTGCTGGGGTTTGAACCCGTGTACTTGCACATGCCAGGCAAGTGCCGTAACCACTGAGGCACCACTCCAGTCCCCCTTAGGGGCCTCTTAATGTGAGTCTCCCTGCCCTCTTGCCTGCATAATGCTTGGCTGATTCTGTTGGATAGTCAGATAGTCTGTTGCTGTTGAGGCCCACAACTAGGCCTAGTCTGCCCAGTTCCAGGGCATTTTCACTTTGGGGTCCTTACTTGTCCAATGTCTGCTTTCATGGGCAAAGTCCTCAACTTCCTTCTTCACCTTCATAGCCCCAATGGATGGTTCAATGCCTAGGGCAGGTGGTTACCAGGACATCTTTTTTTTTTTTAAACAAATAGAGAGGGAGCGAGACAGAGAGTTAATTTATATTTTTTCATTTGATCTTTGTTTTTCCTCCACTTAGTTGTATATATGGTGCTGGGATCTGAACCTGAGTCCTTGCACATGACAGGCAAGCACACTACCACTGAGCCACCTCTCCAGCTCCCAGGACATCTTTATCAAATGAATAAAGT
>PVKS010052137.1:0-10879 GCA_004027875.1 Aplodontia rufa
CTGCAGTTTTATTAGTTACCATGTTTTTTTAAATATTGCAAGAAAGCTGTTTGGAATTTGCCATTTTAATGGATATTTTTAAAATATTTTCTTAAATTGTCATTTAAGTTGTTTATTACTTCTGAGATTTAATTCTGAAACTACCATCTAGAATATTTATTTGGTTTATTATTTATGTTTCATGCTGAATTTACTTTCATACTTGGGACTAAACTATGATTTTTGAAACTATTCCCTGGTTAATATGATATCTTGCACCCTGCATTATAGGTGCAATTTCATTTTCTGTTAAAAGCAGAGATGATGAAGAGTCTCAAGAAGAGCCAGATAGAGATCGAGAACTCTCCATTCAGAAATCACCATCAGAACTGTCTCCCATTTTTCTTGAGGACGAATCAGGTAAATCAATTATGATGAGAGTTTCATGATGGGTCTGCACAAATCTTTGTCATTCATTTTTAAATGAAATATATATTTTGCGTGCGTAAGCATCCAAATTTGTGTTGCATCCATCTGTAAGAATTTTATTGTATTAATTCAGGATTAACTTTACATAGTTTTTTTTCTCTTACTAGCAAGAGATTAAAATACTTCAGCTTGAACGATGCCTACCATAACTTCAAAGCATTGCATATTTTTCTGTTATTAAAACAAAAATACAGCAAGTTTGTGATAAAATATTAATGAGTGTATTTTTAATAATGTGTTGTTTTTATTTTAATATAGAAAATCATGACAATCATTCTCATGCCAAAGAAACTAAATGTTATTATTTTCCTTACTATATAGAACTTTACTAGAGCATTTTTAATATCAAAAATTTTAGCAGAATTCTGAAGGAAAATATGATGATAGAGGATTGGAATAGACAGGGCAGATTTCCTGGAGAATGAGTTGTTCTTTTATTGATGAGAAGCACGACTTAAGAGGTTCTTAGATTGAAGTGTTCAATATGAGCAAATCTGAGGAAACAAAGAGGTATACCAAAGCAGATGTTTTAATTGAATGAATTTGTATTAGAGTTCTTCAGAGAAATAGAAATAACAGAATTACCCTTCCACTTCCCCCACTCCCCTGTCTGGTATCTCAAACATATACAAATTCTGGATAACCTTGACTAATATTGTACCCATTCTTCATGTGGAAATATTGGTGAGTTAGTTTGTCAAGAAATATAAGATAGTGGCAGTCTGGTTGGGACTGGGAATTGAACCCTGTTTTTATGATCTCAAGTAATTCTGTGGTTCTTTGTAATAACCCAGAACCATGAAGTAATCACCTTACTCACAGATACTGTTTCTCTTTTCTGTGAGTTTAGTGTGAATTAAAGCATTTGGAAAGACCCATATACAATGATTGTGTGTTACCTAGAAGACAAAATACTTTTCATTTTTAAAACTTTGAGGGTTTTTTTTTGGGGGGGTGGTTGGGGGTCATAATTACATGTCTCTGAGAAACAACTACCAGATGAAAAAAATAAATAAAATCGATTCTCTGTGTCTTTCTCTTCCTCTCTCCTTCTCTCTCTAACTTAAAAAAAAGTGCTGTATTTTTTGTTTCTTAGGTTTTGTTTTGTTTTGTTTGCAGATGATAATTTTAGCAATTTAAGAATTTGGTATCAACTTGAAATCCATAGTTCTCCTGGACCACCTCTAAGCACTATTGAAATGCAGTGTATTGCTCTGGTAAGAACCCATTACATGTTTATAAATTATGTCATTTGGCAAACAGAGCTTTTGTTGTACACTATATTTTTATCCCTAAAAAATCCATATCAAGTGAGTATATTGAGATAAATTGTTTAATCACAGTAATTTTATATTTAAATCTGATACTATGCACCTTAAATGTTTTTTGGAAAACATTTTTCTGTTAAATGGCATCTTATAATAACCTCTCTGATTAACATTCTGTCTGCATGTGTCATGAATTACCAAATGCCTGGTGCCAAGTGGCACAAGCTGGTAATCCCAGTGGCTCAGGAGGCTGAAGCAAGAGGATCACACTTCAAAGGCAGCCTCAGCATCTTAGGCCTTGAGCATCTTAGCAAGACCCTCTCTCAATCAATCTATCAATCAATCAGTAGGGGGCTATTGTTGTGGCCCAGTGGTTAAATGCTCCTGAGTTCAATCCTTGGTATCTCCCATCCACCACAAAAACAAAAAAAAAAGTTATCAGAGCCAATTTATCTTTAGCTGACATGCTCATTCTCACATATATGGTAAAAGCAGGATTGTGCTTTCTAGACTTCTTCATTATTGATTATTCCTGGTTTCTATAGCAGGGCTTTCATTGAAATATTTGGGGCAATTGGTGCAGATTTGGTGTTTTAAGTAACAGTGACTAGGAATAGGATTTTCTAACATGAATTGTTGAAATACTACTAAATCTGTGTCCAAAATTATTTAATAGGGTCAAATCGCAAATATATGAAAATACTTTAAAGTGTATAAATATTGAGGGTCTGTATCAGTGCCTCAGTGGTTAGAGTGCTTGCCTGGCATGCATAAAGACCAGGGTTCAAACTCCAGCGCCACATACGCAATTAATTGTCAGAAAAACAAAACAAAATTAAAACAGAAATAAGTTTGATTACTTCTTTCTCTCTCTCTCTTTTTCATTCTGTACCTCTCTCTTTTAAAAAAAAAAAGTGTATACATTGTTTATTTGCCCAGAAAACAGGATATTGGCTGCTTCGTTGACTATAATTTTAAAATGTGGATAGAGATGATTTGGAATGTATAATACAAACTAGCAAATATAGATGCATTTCTTAAACCATTTATAAATACCTGGCCTTTAAATATATCATGAAGATAATGTTAATTGCTATTGATAATGGTTTAATTAGTTTCAATTTGTAATTGCCTTATTATTTGTACTGAAACAGTTGATCATAATATAATAAAATGTTTTTTTCATTTTTAAATATGTAGATAGATTTCTTTACAGAATTGATTATTCAGAATTTGGACATAGGTTCCAATAAATTGAAACTAAAGAAATGATTTAAAATAATTTTAAGTATGTACATTGATCATTTGTCCACCTGATTTCTGGATTAAATTTCCATTAAGACATAGAAAATGAATGGATAAAATATTGAAGTGCTCTCAAAACTTGCAAAAGTATTATCTTCTAAGTAGAAAATAATTTAATATGATGAGGGTAGGATCATTTCATTCAATGAAAATGCCCTGTTTCTGGGACCTATTTTTGTAGCATAAAATCGTTCTTTAAGTATTTTTTTAAAATACATAAATTTTACTATACATTCTTCTGCTTTGGAAAGGGATTACTTAATTGAAATGCACTTCTTTATCAGGGCATAAAATAAAAAAAATTAAATTGGCCCTGAAAAATGTGAAACATTGGATAATACCTCAGAAAAGAGGATACTGGATTCATTATTGACTATATGTTTAAAATGGGTATAGAAATGAATTGAAGTATATAATACAAACTAGCAAATAGTGCAATTGTAAAATTATGTATAGATATCTGTTGCATCTTTGCATTAATTGGTGCAGGAAATATTCTTTTCTCCTCAAGGATGATTAGCTCTTTGAGAAAATACTGATAGATTGATATTTTTATAATTTTCAACTTTAAAGGGTAAAGATTGCCATGCAGGTTGAGAAATATGCAACAAGAGGGTATTTTATGTGTCTATGTAAGAATCCTGAAAAAAGCTACCACTTGTCTCTTTTAATGAGACATTTCCAGTATACTTTCATTTTTGAAATTATAATTTGCATTACCCTTTCATGAATATGTTATTTTCATAAGTAATGTAGCTAGTAGATTATTCCCTCTGAGACCATATAGTCAGATGTTTTAATTAAATGTTCACTTTCAACTGAGGATGGTGGGAAAAGGAGCAGTCTTTCTCAACCAACTCTACTCACCTAGGACCCCAATGAAACTAATGTGTTGTTAAATCATTAAGTTTTCCCATCTTTATTATTATGAAAACATTTTCCCTCATTAACTTACAGTCATGAAGTTTTATTTGATAGAGATGATATGGTTTATTTTAAGTAATCCCCTCAAATCTTGCATTGCGGAGGCACACAGTGGCTCAGCCTGAGGCAGGAGTATCTGCAAGTTCAATGCCAACCACAGCAACTTAGTGAAACCCTGTCTCAATTAAAGAAAAAGGGTTGGGGGTAGAACTGGGGATGTGGCTTAGTGGTTGGTCATCCCTCTTTGTTCATTCCTCAATACCTCCCCCCAAAAAAAAATCATTTCTTGAAAAAAATGCTTTCTTAGTACTTTCAGAAGTACACTACAATTTAACCTAGTTTGGACTAAATAAGAAAAATATACAGATACAAGCATGGAAGATTATTTTGATTAATGTTGTAAACTCAGGTTCCTCAAGATTCAATTTTTTGTAAAATTCTACCTGTGTCATACTGTATATCAATTTTAAAATATCAGCTCACAAAAGATTTAATGCTTTTCCTAAAACTATAGAGCTAATATGTGGTTTTAATATCTATTTAAATTGTCCAAGTATTTCCAGAATTATTTTCTTTTTAGTAAATTCTTAATTGACTTTTGCATAATGTCTATGGATTTAAAAATCAGTAATAATTATCCACTTTTACTTAAACTGACAGTGGAGTCGAGGCCATGACCCAGAGTTAAAGAGTTTGCCATTCATTGAAGTACTGAAGTACTGAAGTGTCTAACAGAAGGGCCAGGGGTAGCTCTGATCTCCAAATCAAGTCTTACCAAAGAGAAGGATGCTTTTAATCTCCCCTTTCTCTCTCCTTTCCTCTGTCTCTCTCTCCCTCTCCCCCTTCACTCACTCCCTGTCCCATCCTCATTCTCCCTCATTCCTGCTTGTTTTTCCCATTCTTTTAAAACTAATTTCTTTACTATTTTGCACATACTAACTTTTCTTCTAGCAATGACTCTGAATAGAATTTCAACAGACAGAGCTTTTGAAGAGATTTTTTTTCTACTTTCCAGAAAGAATGTTGACCCGTATTTACAGACTATGTACATGGCCACAGTGAATCATTTTGATACTCCTTGTTGTTAATTACTGATATTGCTCTTCTGATTAGGTACAATGTTAACCCATGTGACTTGCAGATGACATGGAAATAGGGATTCAGCTGCTGACTCATCCAGTGCCTGACAGATCCACCAGCATACTTTCTCCAGTAAACTCAGTCAGATTCATCTCATTTTCAGTCATGACAGGGGTTCTTCCTTCCTTCTCCCTGAGGTTACAGTCAAGTCAAGAGGGAACTGGCAGGGGCATCATCACTCCAATATCCAAGATGGAGTGCATTTGGTCCTTACCATCATGTCTTAACATCAGCAATGTAAGTCTTATTGGTTAGTCATTGTACCTCAAGGAATTTTTCCTATCAAATTTCTTTTGGCCCTAATGATGATCAGGAGAGCATCACCAAAACTTCCCAAATGCCATTAAAAATGGCTCTGAAATAGTTGAGATGGGGTGTGTCTTCAGGAAACAATTTAAGTCTTGAGTAAACTGTGTTTTCTCTCTTTGCCCCTCTCTGAGGAAAATTTAGTTTCCTCTTTATTGATTATAAACTTGCCTAGGCAAGTGTCCTTCAAAAACTATGGCCTATCTGAGAACATTAAAATTAATATAAAACAAAATTTAAAGTATATCAACATAATCTTATTTTTGAAAACAAAATATTAACTTTCCTCCCCTTATTCAGGCTGTAGCAACCCTATTCAAAGTACAATGAGTTTAGAAAGTTTTAGTTTTGGATATAGGGCAGGAGGTGTGAAGGCTGATCTGGGTTAATATGAGAAATTGTTTTCCTGTTGCTCTTGATAAGGGAAACCTAGCACTAGCTTGTGAGGTAAACTCTCAAATCAGTTATTTTGTGGGCAAGTATGAATTTTACTTAATGAATAAAGAAAACTTTTTAAGGACCCATATCATACTTTGGAAATTTTGAGAGTGGGAGTTATAATTATTATGATATATCTCTATATCCCCAGGTAAAAAGTGTTCAGGGGGTTGAAAGACTGGGTTCACATAAGAAGATCACAACTTCCCATCTCTTTTTATGTAAGTCTTCAAGTCAGGAGTACATTAATTAGTTGAAATCAACATCACAGCTATCCAAAACACCATATATATTCAATGCAAGTTCAGAAAACATGCTAAAGTAAAAGGTGATTTTATTTATTTATTTATTTGATACTTTTGAAACCAGGGACTCTTAAACATTGAGTCATATCCTCAGCCCTTTTTATTTCTTTGAGACAGGGCCTTGTGAAGTTGATTAGGGCCTTGCAAAGTTGCTGAGGCTGGCTTTGAACTCGCAATTCCTCTGTCTTAGTTTCCCAAACTGCTGAAATTACAGGCATGTGCCACTGCACCTAACTAATGCTGTTACTATGGATAATTTCTGCCTCTGCCTTCTTCCATAAATTTAGCTGAAGTGACTGAGTATAACATTGAATTCATTCATGCAAATCCAAATTTTTGAAGAGAGGAAGAGAAAGGAAGGAAAGAAGGAAGGGAGGGAGGGAGAGAAAGAAAAAAATGGTGAATATTCATTGTATTCAAAATTACTGTACACTGATTCTTTAAAGTGTAAACTGTATCTTAGCAACTTGTGACAAAAACTATTCCAAATGTCATTCATACATACACAGACACAACCACAGACACACACACACTCATACACTCATACTCTCTTTTCTTAATGAGTTAACCAGGAAGAGGGCTGGAGCAGTGGCTCAATGGTTGGAGTGCTTGCCTGCCATGCAGGAAAAAGCCGGTTTAAACCCCAGCACCACATACACAACTAAATGTCAGAGAAACAAAGTCCACATGTTAAAAAAAATTCTATTCTTCTCACTCTCCTCCTCCCTCTCTCTTAAAAAAAAAAAAAAAACCAGGTGGATACTTCCTAGAGACCACCACTGAAATTATATTTATTGCTATTCATCATAGGTTCTCATAGATTTTTTCCCTCAAGATTATAAGATGTATCTGAATAAAATTTAATAAATCCATAGATCCTTCTGGTGTTTTCTGGCTTTTTCATAGTCACATCCTCCATCTCCATTTACCCAAACTGACATTGGCAACTGACCATAACATTTTTACATTGTATAGGTCAGATGGTGGATTGGGAGAAGGGGTATGAGGTATGACTTCTCTGGATAAAGTAACATGCAGATGGGAGTAACAGAAGAATGACAAGGATGTTTCTAATTTACAGCTGCTTCCCTGATTCCTCTGAGTTCTGAAATACTGGAACTAACCTTATAATTTAGGAAAATTATTTAGAAAGATTGTAGTTATCCTTTCCTCTGAATTACATGGTACTTTCAAAATGTCCTTTAGTTCATTTTGTTTATTGACTTCGTAATATTTTCAAATTGAATAAGATTAAAATTGAAAATTTCCTCAATATTGTGCTTTACTTAAATTAATATTACTATGCATTTTATTCCTCAGAAAGAAGCCTTTTATAATGAGCTCATGATTATCTTCTAAGAGAGGATATAATGAAAACTATTCCTGCTACTATTTTGAATTGTCATTGGCTCAATTAAGATTTTATGAGCAAAAACATAATCTTTATTTACTTGAACCCAACAGGATATGATGAAGTTTTCATTGCACACACTCAGGGAATAAAAGAGAAGGTATAAACTGTCAACCATGTGACAAAGTTAACCAAGTGATAAAATAATAAGGTGATATTCTCTCCCCAATAACTTTCAAACAAGAAGGCAGCTTGGGTTAACTTGAAATTTTTCAAACTTTCTCAGAGTCATATTTCCACATAGACACTTTATTATTTAGTTAATATTGTGATTATTCAGAACATCAGAAATATTAATAATTATGTGTATATACACAATTATAAAATCTTTTTTATAAAGAACATATTTAGTTATTTTGTGAATACTTAAGTATCTCTAATATTGCTGGCACTGTTTTAATGCTGAGAATTAGTAATGAATAATATAAGCAAGGTCCCCATTTATGGGAGCTAATACTCTAATGGAATTAGAAAGCAAACAAAGAAAATAACCAAAATGAGATGTTTCATAGGAAATTTTTCTGTTATTCTGTGTTTCCAAATAAAGTCACTAACCTGAGAATCATAGGTAATTCTGTTTCCATGTTCTGAAAAGCATTGCTACATTTATTTAAGAGTCACTAACTGTATTAGGGAATATTAGGGAATTTCTAGCTGATATAACAAATGAACCCCAAGTTTTCAATAGTTTTATACAATAAAAGATTTATAAATTTAAGTGTCTTGTGTATGCATTCCTGTTAGGTTGGCGGCATCTTCCATGTTATGATTAAGGGAGCCAAGCTCTTTCCATCTTGTGATTTCTTCATCTTATTTAGGAACTCAGAGGTTCCTACATATAGCTGAAAGAAGAAAGCTGAGAGAAGAGAATTTCCTGTAGTTTTTTAGTTCTCTTGGCCTGCAGGTGACACTTTACTTCTTCTCATATACCATTGAAGAAAAGCAGTAACACAGCTAGCTATACCATAGTGCTAGAGGATTTGGGACATATAATCTCTGGGTAGATGGTTGCTTCTCAATGTCATCTTCATACTATGACAGGGAAGCACAGAAACTGAGTGGACCGATGATGTTTCTGGCATATCAAAGAGGTGGGAAATCTTTATGCCTATCACCTATTTCCAGACAATATATATGATGGTCAGAACATGATAGTGTGTCTTTTTCAGGAAGAAGAAGCTGACAGTTTAATATCACCTTACTTTTGGAGAGTTCCTATAAACAGAAAGGAGTACAAAGGGAAGAGGATGGCTAGAGTGAAAGAAAGATACACTTCCAGTGCCATAGGGCAAGATCTCATCACATTTGAATCGATAGAAGGAGGCTCTGCCTACACTGCTTTGAAAGGGCCTAACATAATTATACATTCTTTTAGTAGGGGAAAATCCAAGGAGAAAAGGCTACTGGAAGTAATTTAAAATAGAAGAGAAAAAGAACCTACTAAGTCAGTTGGAGAAGATTAAACTGTAAAAATGAATGACCTTTTTTCTTTTGCCTCTCATCTAATCTACCTCCTGTAATCTGAAGAAGCCATATTATAATGATGACTGCAGGAGAAGAAGTTAGAACCAGGGGCTTTAAAAAAGATCATAAAATACCTTCTTCCTCCCAAATAGTCTGAAAAATTATTAGATAGTCCTGAGAGTGAGGATTGTGTGCCAGAGAAGAAAGATCAGGAAAAGCATTCAATTGTTTAGGAAGTGAAAATGTTGATTGAATTTGTATTTTTAAAAATACCTCAAAATTAAATTCTTCCACTCTGGCAACCATCCCTGATATAGGAAGGGGTTGGAAAAAGGGAGAGACCCTTCACTCGCTTTGAGAGTAATAGTGGAAGAAACTTCTGAGATTTTACGTCACCTTTTATTTAGTGTACATATTACTGTTACAAGAAATAAGTGAGATAAATCTAGAAGGTGATAATTCTATGGACAAAAGTAGTCCAAGGTGACACTGAGGATGGCTTGAAAACTTGAGCATTGCTCCTGAGAAGAGAGAATAGCAAATGCAAGTGTTGGGTACAAAATGAGCTTGGTGAGAAGGGACCTAGCAGGAAGAAGCCCAGGCATTCAGGAAAAGAACCACAAGGCTGGAATTTGAACAAAAAAGGTGGGAGGGGATGACTTGTGATCAGGTTTTCCTGTGGGACAGATCTCCTGGAGACTCAAAGGACAAGATCAGTAATTTTAGTCCATGTGCATTTTAGCCAGTAGATGATATAAAAAGGGAAATGACCTGACATAAATTATGTTTTTAAACTTCTCAAAATGTTTTTTACATTGTAAGAAAATAATATACATGTAAACCAAATTTAAATGCTGAAAATATCTTACATTTATTTTTAAATATATGTGTGCACATTTTTCTTCTGAAAAGGTTTATAAAGCAAAATTCAATATACCTGTCACACATATTTTAAAATAGCACTCTATTCTTATGTGTTTGAATTTTTTCATTATGCTAAATTCCAGCATCCTGTGAACATTCTTGTTTTAAAATATTGATTTATATCCCACAGGATTAAATATGTATAATTTTTAAAGCAGTTATGTTGGCTAAAATATTCCTTGAATACAAGCAAAAGAAGCACATTGAATACCTTATAGAAGAATGTGCTCTACTGAAACTAAAAGCACCCATGTGAAGATGAAAGACAGCTTTAGAAGTTCTCATGTGCAATTATTACTATTTAATTTGAGTTTCAAAACAAATCAGTCAAAACTGAAATATATTTAATCCTAAACACAAATTAACCTTAGAAGCCTACTCATTAAAGTAGTGGAATATGCCATTGGCAAGATATTTTAAACTTTTTAATAAATTATTCACATAAATTCAACAGACTCTACCTCTCATTGAGTAAAAGTATTATAAAATTGAATTGAGGATGCGGCAGGATACCTTAAACATGAATTAACCATTTTGTCAGATGTGTAATTATCTTTATATGTTTTCTTCTTTATATCATTTGTTCAGGATGATTATGCATTCTGAAATTATATACATAATATAATGAAGTTTTCCAAGAATAAACTTATAAATTTGATCACCTCATAAAATGATGAATGATAAGAATTTCCTTTCTTCATGTTACTAAACATACCAAATATTTATAGACTAATTTTATATCATTAAGAAATATTTATAGTTAGAAAGTTAATCTAGTCTAAGTTATTTTCACAATGGTTTGTAAGGTGGATACCTAAAATGCAATTTATCCATATATTAACACTTCTTTGATGAGATTTTTATCTATTTAAATTTGGAAGTAAATGATATTGAAACCCCAATGAAAATTCAAAATTATTATTATA
>PVKS010052138.1:0-10861 GCA_004027875.1 Aplodontia rufa
CTGTTGGCCAGCACCTCCTCAGGCAGTGGGGCTAGGTCAGCTGAGTCTCTGAGGGGTCACGAGAGGGCTGCCCTGGCATGTGGCTGCAAGAGGCCAGGACCACGGACAAGACCTGAGCACCAGTCATCTTCAGCCCTGTGCCAGGAGAGCAGCAACTCCGAGACCAGCTATTCACACCTCCTTCCTAATCACCGCGGGGCGTGATTGAACACCTTGACATTCTGTAATGCAAGTTCAGCTCAGCCACGACTCAGGGCAGCGCATGAGGAATGAGGTTTACTTTGAATCTCCGAATCATAGAAATTAGAGATGAAAAAGGATGCTGAGGTCAGAGGCAGCCGTCCCCAGGGGCTGCGCACAGGTTCTTCCCGATAATAGACTTCTCTTGTTCTTCCAGTCCGGGCCACTGCCTCCCCGAAGACCATGCTCTGCTGTTTCTCAGAGGAGACGTTGTTTATAGAAATGAAAGGTCCACACAGACTCTTACGTGATTGGCTTTGAAATTTATTGATCATCCCAAAGCCAGTGAAGAGGAGAGAGTGGAAGATGCGAAACCATGTTTAGCCAGCACGCCTGTGCAGATGGGAGGAGGACAGCCGGAGGCTCTGGGCTTCCTTGGGCAATGTGCATGGTATAGGCTGCTCGCTTCCTTGCTGTGTACCCTTTAGCAAAATCTTAATTTCTCTGAGCCTCAGTTTCCTCATCTGCAAAATGGGAATATCAGTCAGATGCCTGTGTACAGGGGCATTGGAAGATCAAGGGAGTTAATGTAGGTACAGCTTCTCATGAAAGGCCTGGCCCATGTGAATCACAGCTTCATCAATGATAGCTACAAATGGTGACTACCATGATCATTAATAAGGAATTATTCATTGCTCTCCCTCTCCAGATCTATCCCCCTGACTGTGAAATAAGGCTAAGCAGGCTTTGGCATGGGGCTTTCATTCACTGGCTGTTCTGACGGTATTTGAGAGCCACTATCAAGTGCCACACTTACAAGGAACATGATGACCAAGCAGACAGAGTCTCTGACCTCTTGAAGCTCACCATCTTTTTTTTTTTTTTGAACTTTTTTTAATTCAGAAATTTATTTGTTGAACAATCAAACAAGCTTCTAATGAAATAATATAATATATATATATATAAATTCTGAAAATTAGATTTACCCAAGAGCCCCCCCCCCAGTTACCCACCCTTCTCCCTCCCCTCCAAGCTCATCATCTTTATGGGCTTCCTGGAAGAAGGACGTGAGGATGCTAGGAAGGATGCTGACATCTGATGCAGTATTTGTTCCACACAGGTTGTGATCCCACGACTCAGTGGATACACAAGAGTGGTCACAGAAATAACAACCATGCTTTGAAGACGCTGAGCAAGTGTGGTTTTCCAGTTTCTCAACACAACCCCTTGCAGTGGCACGTGTGGCCCCAGCTCATCTTCTCCCACTGAGATTCCCCTTCCTCCCTTTCCACCGGTGCCAGCATTTACACTCACACAGATCCCTTTGAATAGCATCTAAATCAGTCGCTCCTACCCATGACTGTGCACCGGTGGTTCTCACCATGAGAGAGCTGGTGCTTGTGTGTCACATTCAAATTAATTAAAGTAGAATGTCCCGGGACAAGAGAGGAGGACCAGGCATTGGAGTCATTTACATCTCCCCAGGCTGAGGACCAGTGCTCTAAGCAGATGCAGCTGGAGGAGGAAAAGGTGTTGGACTCATGGTCTTTCCTACCTTTCAGAAATCACTAAACAGGCTGTTTCCCTGTCTGGGCATGGAGGGTACTAATGCCTCTGCCCCCAAGCTCTGAGGAGCGGGAATTAAGATTCTGTGAAGAACTTGAGGAAGGTGAGGGGCGTGGTCCTGCGACAGCCAGGCTGGGACTCACCGGGCAGAAGCACGTCTTTGAGGTTAGTTCGAGAGCACCTGTGATTGTTGTGCCCAAGGGGAACTCCTGGTAGCATCCCTGCAAGGAACACTGCTGGTCCACTCTCTCCTCCACCCCGGCCTGAGGGCCACTATCTCTAGATACCGAATTTCCAATTCCTTCTGCCCAACAGAAGTTTGGTATCTGCAGGTGTCAGGTTTCCAGGCTTGAAAGGGGCCTCCACCAATCACAGTGAGATACACACCTGCCAAGAGTGGAGCCCAGGTTCTTCAAAGAGCCTGGACTGGCCTGCAGCAAGCTCACCGAGGAGTGAGGGGAGTCTGCAGGGTTTGCTGGAGACAAGTTGCAGCGTATGGAGCCCAGACGGCGGGCTGGCATCTGTGATCGGGCATTCCAAGGGGCTTTGGAAACAGTGTTGAATGGTCCTGACTTCACCTGGTTCATAATCTATATTGAGAATGACACACAGCAGCCTCAAAATGCTTACCAAGCAATGTGCAGGCAAGTGCAAAGCAGCGAATCAGTTTGAGGAAGTGAGAGAGAAGGCAAAAATCAGGTGAGAAGCAGACCTGGGAGTGGGAGGATGGGGTAGGAAAAGCCCTAGATACAGTAAGGAGTTACTGAGGAAGCTATGCCCTGCTAGTGGGGAGAGAAAAGGAAGAGAGGAGAGGAGGGGAGGAGAGAGGGCTCGTTGCATATGGAAGGGAATTACTGTTCAATGAAACATTGACATAAACTTTTTGTTATTGTGAATCACGGTCAAAATGTGTGTGGCTCAGGGGAGTCCCCGCTCTGGGCTTGAGGGCAGCATCTTCACTGACTGTGGCCCATGCAACTTGGGCCAAGGCATTGAACCTTTCAGAACCCTTTGCCTTCAGAAAATGGGACTGGTGCTTTCTCCCCTTGCTGGGCACCTTCCCAGATGTGTTGTGAGGTTGCATTAAGATAAGTTATGTTGAAATGCTTTATAAACTAAAAATTGCAAGTGAGATGAATTCATTATTACTGGATGAAATTCATCAGAATCCTATCCTAAAGACATAATAGAAGAAAAAGAAGGAGAAAGAGGAGAGGGGGAGGAGGAGTAGAGGGGAGAGGAGAGAAGAGGATAGCTAAAGAGGATGGTGCTTGTTGCGTGCTTACAGGGTCGCTGTCCTTTGATGAGCAGAAGACAGATCATGGGGAAGAAAGAGGCCATTCTCTGTAGCCAGGGGCCTGGGACTAGGGGACTATAATAAGAAAGCTGAGTTACGGGTCTAGCAGTAAATGGAGAGTCACACCATGCACGGATTGGATGCTGGATGCCCTTTGGCACAGGGACAGATAATCTGGAGTATGAATTGGTTACATTTGGGCATCACCAAAATCCCCAGCAGAAGGATGCTAAAATTTGTCCAAAGAAGAAGCTTTGCTGTGAATCATGGCACTGTCCCTCTTCCAGGGAGGAGTTGTTAGATTGGGAATTCTGCCTTTCTTTCTCTAGGGTCTGTGCTAACCTGTACCAGCCTCCCTTGTTCTCAGAAAAACCTGTTCAGAGGCTCATACCCGCTTGGAATGGGCAGTGAAGAAGAAATTCCAGGCCATGGTGGGAGGGCCGTGATCAGGGAGCAATTGAAGACTACTGCAGAAAATTGGAGCTGCCAATCTCTTAACAATTGCAATAGTTTTTTATACTCTGCATTTCAGGAATGTATGGTAAGTGCTTGGGAATTACAAAGGTCCTATAAGTGCTCAGTATTACAAGTCAAATCCTGTTAAAGAAAGTACCATCGCAATGAAACTTTCCATATGACAAAAGCAATTTCCATGTCCTAGTCGATGGCCCACTTATTTCAAACAATATTCAATGTGCCGACAGTGATAGCTCCCTTCTCTGAGCACTTAGCATGCTGATTGTCCGTCCTGCTCACTCGGTAACCATGTACCATCTTGTGCCAGTCACCATTGTTCACTGTGTGTTATTCCTGCCTTCCTGTCTGAATGAGGAGGCTCTCAAGGTCGGGCTGGTCCTAGCTGGGTAGCATGGAGGTGGAGCTGGCCAGGCCTTCATTAGTTCCTATACCTGATGCTTCCTGCTAACTTGCAAGTGCCAGGTGTTATACACCAGAAAATGCTGACCCTGCTCTCAAGGGGCTCACAGTGTGGTAGTGGAAGCAGACAAGTAAGCCACCACCAATCTGTGATGTTAAGAGCTTCAATCTGTGCCGGGACAGAAGGGATCCTTGGAAGTGGCATCTAACACAGAAAATGAGCCAGGAAAGCTTCCTGGAGGAAGGGACATCTAAAATCACTTGAAAGATGAATGGAGTTGTCCAGGAACAGAAAGAGAGGTGTCAAGGCAGTGGGGGGCCAGACTGGAATTCCAGGTGCTTGGGTCAGCGCGATTGTACGGTAGCTCAGTTTGGCGGGGTGCTTGCATTACCAGGCAAGGTGTTGTGTATGTTTGTTTTGGTACTGGGGGTTGAACCCAGGGGTGCTTCACCACTGAGTTACACTCCCAGCCCTTGTTATTTTATACTTTGAGACAGGCGCTCACTAAGTTGCTTACAGCCTTGCTAAGTCACCGAGGCTGCCCTCGAACTTGCAGTCTTCCTGCCTCAGCCTCTCAAGTCACTGGGATTACAGGTGCGCACCACCATGCTCGGCGTGTGATAGAGGTTTTATACACATACTTACCATTCAAACCTCACATCAACCCCACCAGCCCACTCTGCGGATGAGAAATCTGATGCTTTGTTTAATTCGTGCCATCTAAATAGCTGTTGTTATTATCATAATCATCACTACTATCATTGCCTGCAAACTCCAAGCCTAAATTCACCTCTTCTGGTGAATTGGGCTTCTGACTAATCTACCTAAGGACAAGGAGGCACTGCTAGTAATGGACTGCATTGGGATTGGAGGCCTTTTCTGAAATTGCAGGGATGGGAAATGGCTCTAGCCCAGCGAGGCAGGGAGGGGCCAGAAGGTGGCCAGGTAAGTAGGGTGGTCACGAGCAGCAAGAAGGCCATGGAAAGATGTCCATCGAAGTGTCCCAGGTGGGGGAGGACATGGCTGCTTGAGGTTTTGGAAAGATCCCTTTGGCATTATTATGAAGAATGAATTCAAGGAGGCACAGCCAGAAGCAGGGAGGTGCCTCGAGGGCTGTGTTCCAATAAGCAAGAGATTGGGTGGCCTGGAATCAGGCTTGGTGTGGATGGTGAGGAAAAGCGCATTTGAGGAGATGAACTTGATTGGGCCTCAGCCGTGCAAGCTGGCGAGGAGAAAAAGGAAGCTGGGACGGGTGGGGTGGCTCTGCAGTTACAGAGGCTGGCTCCGGGGGCGAGAGAGGGCATCCTGAGATCAGGAGAGAGGCAGGGGGCTCTGTAGGTGGACAGGCTGCTGTGTGGAGGACATTTGGGTAGCAGGTGATCTGGGACCCAGCAGATGCCATGGCCTGGTGTCTGTAGGAACAAGTATCTACTCACCACAGGTGAAGCACCAGTCCCCTGGGGATGGTATAAAGGCCACCAGGTACATCAAGGCAGACTGGTTTTTCAAATACTAATGAGCTGGGTGGGAGTTAGGGCTAGAAAACAAGCATAACCTAGATCCACAGGCACAGGTTGGCATAGGAAGGAAGGGTTAGGTTGCTGTTCCAGAGCTTTCTTATACACCAGAAAATGCTGACCCTGCTTTCAAGGGGCTCACAGATACCACAGAGTGGGTCATTTATAAACAACACAAGTTTATGTGGCTCATAGTTCTGGAAGCCAAAAATCCAGTAACAAGGTGCTGGCATCTGGCTAGGGCCCTTGTACAGTGTCCTCCCACGAAGGAAGGCAGATGGACAAGAGTGCGCAAGAAGGAGAGAGGGGACCAGACCAAACTCATCCTTCCAGCAGGAATCCACTCCTGTGATAAAGGTATCCATCCATTAGCCCATGAGAATCTGTCCTTGGGACCTCATCACCTCTTGAAGGACCCAGCCCTCAACACTGCTGCAGTGGGGATCAAGTTTCCAGCACGTGCTTTTGGAGGGACACGTTCAAACCACAGTCAGGGTGTTAGAAATGCGGGCTCCATGAGTAAGAGCAGAACTCATCTCGTGGGGTAGCTGACATCTTTCCTGAGAACCAGGGCATCAAGGACTCCCTAGAGGAGCCCTTCGACAGAAGCAGGACGAGAAGCGTTTTTCTTGTCCTGTGTGGTTTTCTTCCTTCCCCAGAGCTGGGTCCATGGTGGACACAGGTAAACATTGTTAAAATTAGAGTCCCTCATTGGCTACCCATGCACATGCCTGCCGCCAACTTTTGAAGCTTGGGGTATTGACGGTGTGTACTTTGGAAATCCTGGAAGGAGACAAAGTGCTCAAGGGGAAGTTTCTAAAATAGCTAGTGATGCTCCCCAGCCAGTATGTTGTGTGTTGTGGGAAAAGAAATATTTCCAGAGATAGCGACATCAGAGCGCCACGGGAAAGCTCTGGAGAATTTAGTGCCTCTGTGCCTCTTCTCCCTCTCATTAGGAGAGAGCAGTGGTGTTTTAAATGCTTTAAAGTGGCTCTTCAGTCAAGAAGGAGTTTATAAAAATCATTTCTGTAGCAGGGAGGACAGAGGGTGACAGGCAGCAGCTGGGTGAGGGGTTGAGAGGGCCAGGAAGGGAGACCGAGGAGGTTGGAGGCGGGAGCCACTGGGTAAACAGTACAGACCTGAGCCCCAGAGTCGACAGACATGTCGCCCTGGACAGCTTAGAAGCACAGAGCAGGAAGGGGCTCCATGAGTTCATGGGTGGGCTGATGGCTGTCCAGTTCCTGTTGGTGGCCTCTTAAGCCCAATTATGGCACGATCACTTCTAGTCCACACAGAGCCTCTGTTGGCATGAGGAAGATGCAGCTTTGTCCTGAGATCCATGTCACGGAGGGCAGAACCCCACCAAGTGCCCCTAGGGCCAGATACCCTGATACAGAACAACCTGCCCTCCTGTCCGCAGCCGTCCAAGGGCACAGACTGGAGGCCATCTTTGTGAAGCACCTGAAAGCCAAACTGGAAATCATGACAAACCAAGAGAAATGGACACATTCTAAATGAAGAAAGAAAGGTCTATTTTAAGATTCAGAAGCAACTCCTGATACCCAAAGCAACAAACAGGGAAAAGTCAAGGTGGGACCCAAACTATCCTGCCCCCTCCAGAGGAGCTGGTGGGCAGAGTGCTTGGCCATGCAGGGTCTCACTAAATAGGCAAATCAGGAGAATCCAAGGGAAGTGCAGCCACAACTCCAATGTCTTACTTCTTGCCCAAGCCAGGGGAGAGTGGGACTCAAACCCGGGTCATCTGGTTTCAAAGGCAGCCTTTCTCTCAGGCAGCCCCAGTGCCACTGACACGTCTCCCAACCCTCTACATATCTGCCCCTTTCCATCAAGAGGAGGAATTTATTTCCCCTCTTCTCCAATCTGGACTGATTTTGTGACTTGCTTTGACCAACACAGTATGGAAGTGGCCCCACGGCAGTTCCAGGTCTTGGACTAAGAAACCCAGGAACTTCCCACCTGAGATCCAGCAGTCACGGTGTTGAGATTCCAGTATAGTTTGTTCCCCCTAAAGCTCATGCTGCAGTTTAATTTCCATAATAACAGGGTGGACACTTAATCCTACTATGTGTTCAGAGGTGGGGACTTGGGGAGGTAGTTACGATTAGACTGGAGCCCCCGTGATTGAATCCTGCTGGCTCTGGAAGAAGAGGGCAAGGCCAGAGGAAATGCACATCTTCATGCAGGCTCCCTGTGATGTCCTGCACCACCTGGGAACTCCAGCCAGCCAGAAGGCCATCACCAGTTGCAGACCCTTGACCTTGAACCTTCAGAAACATGAGGCCAAGTAAACCTCTTTAAAACCTGCCCCGTCTGTGGTACTGTGCTCTTGGAAAACAGACTAATACCCATGGTGAGAGGCACAGGTTCAATGCCCAGCTGAGGCAGATCTGTGAATCAGTGGATCACAAAGATCTGCAGATATCATGGAAAGGGAGAGGACTGGTCAGTCCTGCAGTCACTCCAGGTACCCAATGTACAGCAAAATTGCACGATGTCTCAGCCCCAGCTAAATGTAGCCTCATGAATAACCCAATCTGGCACCCCACGGAGGAGAAGCTGCCCAGTGGAGACCAGCCACTCCACAGAACCATGGGAAATAATAAATCAGGGGCATTTCTTATACAGCGCTGGGTATCAAGACACTCCATTAGTGCAGACTTCCCCCCTGGGGGCTTGCTGGCTCTGCTAACTGAATGAAACTGGCCAGGGTTGATCTATAGAGACTGGACTGCCATTCATAATCTCCTTGCTTCTCCAACCAAGGGACAGGGCTACCTTGTCCCTGCAACAGTTGTCTTGTTGCTCACCTTGGACTGGGAGTCCCAGGAGAACAGGACAGTTCTTTACTTTGCTTTCTCTCCAGAGTGAGGGACAGTTCTCTATACACAAAACATTCTCGGTTATGATGATGGTAGGTCAGTTGGTCCTAGCTGAGTATTACGTTAAATGCCCAAATCAGACTCCGCTGATAATTCACTGAAAGTGGCTCTCTGGTGAGTAACATTTTTCAGTGGAATAATTAAATTTCCCTTTGTGCTCTGTTGCTAACCAGGAGAGCCTAGTCCAGCTGGGCAGAGCAGGCTTTTCAGCTTCTGCTGTACGGGTCTTTGTGCTACGGAGTCCATCATAGGCAGCTCTGAGGTTTCAGAATCTGACCCCACCCCGGCCCGCCATCCCCTAACTGGCTACACCTTGTAGAGCATGCTGTGCCCTGGCTAATAATGTGTTGTCATATAAAATAATTACACAATGACAAATGTCAATTTCCCTTTCACCACAGATGACAGAAGGACTGGGGACCTAGAAAGGAGAAAGGGAGGAGAGTGGAGAATGGTAAATGAAGCCATATCTCTCCCACCCAGAGAAAACGCCATAGGATCTGGGCACTCCCTGCATTTCTCTACCTTCAGCTGCCCCCATGAGCCTCTGCAGGGAGATTTTTCTGAATAATGGAACATTTTCCTGTTTTAATCAGATGCAATTTTGCAAGCAGTTTTTATGATTTAGCAAGTCCATTAAAACTGGCATTTGTTCTGCTCTGACACTCGAAAGGGGCTCTACAGAGCATAAACATTGGAAATTACTTGTAGGGAAAGACAATATTAAAATTCCCCAGCCTGGGCCTGTTGTCTGAGAAACTCTGTTATCAAGCAGCATGCCAGCTACGATCAGAGGCACTTGAGATAGATGCTGCTTCCTCTTTGTCTGCTAGCTGGGGGCGCTGGAACTCAGGCAGCAAAACAGATGCAGTGTTGTTGTGTTTCAGCATTTGGGGCGCCAGGAGAGTAGAGGTCTTAAAGGGAACTCCATGGAAGAGCAGGTCACAAAGTGCAGAATCTTGATCAAGAGGGTGGGTGTGCACAGCTTTAAGGGCAAGCCTGGAAATCGCTTTCCCACCTACAGTGATAGGGTATACTGGCATATAATTAAGAAGGTCAGTTTTGTTGATTTCTCTTGTAGTCAATTCCTGATTATCCACGTACTAACAGATGACCAGGTCAAACGGAAATTTTCCCATTGCCTACTCTATGGCTTCCCAACAGAGCCTCCTCTTCCCACAGAACCAAAGAATCACAGAGCCACAGAGCCTTCGGGGAACATCTCCACCCTCCCAATCAACGTGGAAGCAAAAGAAAAACAATGTAAGGTAAAACTTGGCAGCCCGAACTACAGAAAATTAAGAACACGTGTGCATAACAAACAATAAGCTATTTTAATAAGAAACGAAGACAAAAGAAAAGAATTCACTTCCAATATTTCAAAGTATTAATATCCTTAGAATAAATAATTGATACATAAATTAGAAGGAACATTCTAGGAGTCAAGATGTGTTGGGACTGGGTGAGGAGAATAAACACAAAACAGGCAAAGGATGTAAATAGCAATTTATGCCACAAGAAGATTTGGAAAACGAACATATGTTGAGAAGGGCACCCTTATAATGAAAGAGACACAAAGATAACATACTGTTTGGACTTATGGCTAAACATGGAGGATTGAACATGTGTGTTTATTTCCTCTCTCGTCCAAATCACCACTAAAAGGAAAATAAAATACAAAAGAAAACCATAAGCTCACAAGAATTGAAAGAACAGAAAAGGAGACAGAAAAAAGAAGAAGAAAAGGAAGGAAGAGGAGGAGGAGAAGGAGAAGGAGATGGAGGAGGAGGAGAAGAAGGAGGAGGAGGAGGAGAGGGAGAAGAAGGAAGAGGAGGAAGAGAAGAAGGAGGAAGAGGAGGAGGAGAAGAAGGAGGAAGAGGAGGAGGAGGAGAAGAAGGAGGAGAGGGAGAAGAAGGAGGAAGAGGAGGAGAGGGAGAAGAAGGAAGAGGAAGAGGAGGAAGAAAAAGGGAGAGCAATAATCAAAGACATCCATCTCCTACAGAAGATCAAAGGTTGGTAGAGAATAACTGGGGAGGTCACCAAAGATGCGGTGCAGAAAGAGGACTGCCCAGAAGCCTGACAACTGACCACAGAACTCCAAAGTCATCAGACCTAGAGGGCACCTGGGCAGAGGAATGGCCAGGAAAACTCTTCAGCACTTGTGTGACTCTGCCAGCTTTGGGGACCCAAACATACGGGGCTCATGCTCACATGGGACCCAGTGACTGACATTCGGCTTTCTGCAGAGAGGTGTTAGAATTCAGATCTTTGCATATATCCTTGACCTCCAAATGATTACATTCCCGTGAAAGAATGCAAAAAGAAGAAAAGTCCACTACTGGTCCAGGAAGATGAGAGGAAGCTGCTCTGCCTCAGCTTGGTCAGATTCTTACCTGGTAATTTAAAGCCATGGATCAACTCTTCAAGCAGATTTTGTCTTTGACTTTACACAAGCTTCTTGATGCAGAAACACGTATATTGAAAATACCTTAGAAAGCAGTCCTGGATTAGTGATACATTTGGG
>PVKS010052139.1:0-10877 GCA_004027875.1 Aplodontia rufa
TCACCATCTTATAGTGGAAAAAAGGCTTCATTCTTTGTCTGGAACATGGCAGCAATCATTCTCTAGTTAGATCTAAATGACTGAATTGCAAGGTAGACTGTATTGGTGACTACCTCATTTTCCCTCACCTACAGCACCCTCTTTTCCCAAGATCAAGCAATTTTCTTGTGTAATGAACTGTATCTGCTATCAAGTGGCCTGGAATTAAGAGGTCCAAGGCATCTTCCAAGTCCTTGTTTCCTATTTGGCATCATGATGTCTTTTGCTGCTGTAACACTGATCTATTTCCTAGGCTATACAAAAGAAGAATGCAAAAATCAGAACTATAGAACAATTTTATTTATGGGGGAAAGGCTTCAATCAATTTTAAATTATTCAGGGAATAGTTTTCTAGCTAATGGGTTGTCAAATTCTTTGCATCGAATAAATGCTTTTGTCTGGTTGATAGCCTTTTGGTCAGCTCTGTAACAATCAGAGGGGAGCAGATGGAACAGGGAAGGACATGCTTTGAAACCAACATCAACATCCAAAAGTGGATCTTAGTGGTCTGTTTGATTTATGCATATAACATATCCAAAGTATGGAGAAAGTGAGTTGAAGGAATGATAAAAATAAATAAACTAGGTAATGAGGAAAAAAAGAGAAAAGCAAACAGAAGTCAAATTATACATTTTCTTCATTTACTAGGTCTTCTGTGGATACAGACAATAAAACAAAGAACTGAAATAAATTTATTTGATCAGCTCAAGAGACTAACTGCATTTTCTCACATTGCCAATGTTTTAAATCTTTTCCTGTTAACAGACAATAACTGAATGATTCTACTAAGCATTTTTGCTATAATTCATACTAAACATTTGATGTTTTATGCATTCATATATTACTTTTCAGCAATTACTGAAAATATCACCAGTTAGCTAATGAAAACATCTGCTGGAAGATTTTCCCATCTATTGGTGGTTTCACCAGTATCAATGGATCACAGCATCAATGGATAGATTCAGGAAACAAACTGAGCTACTGAAGAGAGAAGGTATTTATTCAATGACAGTAATTCAATGTGAAGAAAAAAATTACACAAATATTTACAACAACAAAATAGTTATATCAAAATATGTTGAAAAGCATTGATTTCAAATGTATATGATTTACAAAGTATTTTAATTAGGAATGACTTTACCTTTAATTAAAATATGGTATGAAGATAAAACAATGTAAGTACCTAAACCTTTATAACAAAAATATAAAAATGTCAAAGTTGGAAATAAAACAGTTTGGCTCTTTGTGGGCATTTTTTTATGATCTAAGGAATACCTTATAATCTTTAAAGAAAAATGTGATTAAATTCAATTGCATTTGAGTTAATAGAGCACTTTGGACAAAGTCTGAGTAGATAATTTCAGAGACAAAACTGGTCACAAACCCAAAGCCAGTCCTTTGCAAAAATCTTCTGGGGGGGGGGGAGAATGTTTTTCAAAACCAGATCAGGGTGAATTTAACATGAAAAAGTCTAATTAGGTCTTAGGATTCAGAGCTGGAATGATCATTGATTTAATCCAGCACAGAATTTACTACATACAAATTTATATATGTTCTTGTTGTTTTAAAGTGTTTTCCTATATACCTATTCTATAATATCAAGAAATTCAAATGTTTCCAGTCCATGTAAATAAACTACTAATTTTGGAAAATTTATAATCACAGTCAAAATTTCATACATCCCTAGTGACATGTTTGTACAATTCTTTTCAAAGTAAGCTGATGATATGTTTAAAAAGACAAACATGGTTATTCCCATCTACTAAGTATTTTCAGTTTTGAGAGTATTCTCTGAGGAAATCATCAAAAACCAACAAACAAAAACAAAACTTTATTGTAATAGTGTTTATTATTTATAAAACAAAAATAAGTAACTGAAACTTTCAATGATATGAAACTGGCTTAGTCAATTATACATTTATCAACTTAAAAGTTACAGTCACATAAAAAAGGATAAATATAAAGGTTATGTAGCTATGTAGAAAAATGTACATATGCCAAGTAAAAACAGCTAATACTAAATTATATGTTGTTCTCATATGTACAGGAAAAATCAGATGCTGTAACTACATAAACTGCACATGTGAAAAACTACTGAACAATACAATACTGAACAATACAATTTTCACTGAATAACACGATTAGGATTGTTTTCTCAGTCCTATGGAATGGTTATGGCAGATGCATATCTAAGTATCTCCTCATGCCTCTTCTGAGTTCTTATCACTTTCATGTACAGCAGTAGACCCTGCAACAAAATGAAAAATAAGCAGAGAGAGACATAGAGGAAAAGAGTAGAGAAGTATCACCTGGACAGTTAGAGATGTTCCTGATTCTCATTTGTGAGACCTGACTTCATTCCTACAGTTGGGCTTCATGAAAGAAATCAATAATATCTTTATTATAAATGACTTTTTGCTTCTACCCATTCAAATTGGTATCTGTAAACATGCAAACCAAAATAAAAAACCTAAGGCAATTTTTTATTTTTTCATAATCTTTAACTTGAATTTTAAAAAATGGATCTGTATAAGATCCAAGCAAGTGCCACAAGCCAGCTAAGTGCATAGAAAAATAATGTTATTTACAGTACGGTAGGAAGTTTACTTGTTTAGAGACAATGCCTTAAATAATATAGCTGAAATAAGCCAACAATATTTCTAGACAATATAATATTGCAACTAATGCTAAGCATTTCCCTTCCTTTTAGTTACTAAAAATTACTCCACCTATGCTTCAAATGACATTTTCAGGGATAAATATTATCTTTTAGCCTTGAAGATAAAGGCACTATGTAATAATTCTAGTGGATTATGTCCTTGACATCTGACTTCAATCTTTGCCTGAGAATTTGGTCTATTTTTTTGTTACCTTTCATGTACTGTTTATCACATGCCAGATAACCATGTGGAACAGTTCATATACACTATCCTATTTTCTCTTCTCAAAATCGCAGTGGTGAAATGATTCACCAATGACAAGAATGTTCCCTCTTTTCCATTATTATTAAGAATATTTCCCATTAGACAGGCACTGCTTTCAGTATCAGAAATGAAAGATGACGAGGAATCAGATGTAAAAACAAAACAAAAACCATACAGGAAAAGTGATAAATGCTACACCAGTGATACAAACTAAAGTATGTGGGGAATTATTAGCTATGTGGGGTTGGTTATCTAATTCCCAAGAGTTCTGATTTACACCAGGAGAAGTGCTGAGATAATATGAAATCCAGGAGAAGAAAGGAAATCTGTTTTCTTGGAAACATGTAATCTGTAAAACAGCATAATCTGAGTGGGGGGGATGTTATTTTTTGTGTTAGACAATGAGGAGAAAGCCAAATATTAATGGACACATTAAGGACTTCTTTTTAAATATTTTTGGTGCATTTTGAGAGCCTCCTATGTACATAGGCAGTAAGAGGAGCTGTTGACACTACCACAAGACTATATAATCTGGAATAATTTTATTAGTATTCAAAATATGGGAATATTATTTATATCCTTGTATTGCTTAACAGCAACGACACCACTTGTTAATCTGGAAATGTTGTAATTTATCTGTGCTTCATTTGTGCAATTATGTATTAGTGCTGCTTTCCCTTGTTGAATTTTTCCTTCTTAAATGATTATTCAAAAGAAAAATTTTAAAGTTCTTTTAATGCTTGTTGTTTTGCTCATTTTTTCTTTTCCCTCATGGAGCACATCTTAATAATCTGTATAACATGGACACCTCAACTTAAAATCCACAAAAATAGCCTACAGTTGCTTTCAATATAATGTCCCAAATGCTTAGCATCTTCAAATGATCTGACTCCTGCTTACCTACTTTTGCAGCATAATCTGAACTGCGTACCCCTTTTAGTCAATGCCTTAATTCTGTTGGATTTGCACCCCAAAGCACTATAGTTTCGTCCTTAAGTTTCTGTATACATTGTGACTTCTATATTTATTTCTCTTTTCCCCCATTCTAATTCTTACAAATTCTATCACTTCTCCCAGAAAGACTTCCCTGACTCTGGGTCAGTTTAGCTATCTCACTCACGTATATCTTGCCTCCTTGACACTTGTGTAGTAGCCTTTTTCTAAATGTTTCTTCCAGAAACCTTGAAGCTTCTTGAGGTCAGGGACTTATACAGTGTCTATCACATAGAATATTCTCAAGAGTATTAGTTTAATTAATTAATCAATGAATAATTATTAAAACTTCCACGTGGCACAATGACAAATGTTCAATAAAGAGTAATGACCAATTAGAATGTTATTAAGCTGCACATGTACTAAAGATAAATCATCAAATAAAAATGTATTTCTCAATCACAAAAGTTAAAAATTTGCAAACTGTGGTAAGCAGAACAATGGTCCCATAAAGGTTTTCATGTCTTTATCACCCTCGCCCAGATGAGGTGAATATGTTAGGTTGTATGGCAAAGGGGAATTGAAATTGCATATGGAATTAAACTTGCTAATCAGCTGATCTTGAAATGGGAGAATGCCCTGATTAACTGGATAGGTTCAACTAACAGCAAAGTTCTTTATATGTGTAAGAGGGAGGCAGGATAAGAGGAACCAGTGAGTTGGCAATATGAGAATGACTAACATGATGCAGGCTTTGAAGATGGAGGAAGATGCTCAAAAGTCAAGGAATATGAGCAGCTTCTAGAAGCTAGAAAAGACAAACAGATTTTCCTCTAGAATCTTCTGAAGTAGTTCCATCCTGCCAAAACCTTGATTTTAGCCTCATGGAATCCATTTTGTAATTTGACTTTCAGAATTACAACAAATTTGTTTTAATCCATCAAATTTGTGCTAATTTTTTATGGCAGCAATAGGAAGCTAACAAGTATACCCACATTGAACAAGATTAATTTGGCGGTACATGTCAGAACACTGAATATAATAGTGGCTTAAACAAGATAAGTTTATTTCTCTAAGTACAAGTGGATGGAGGTAGAAAGTCCAGGTATGGTATTCCAGTGTCAAGGACTCAGCTCAGTCATGCTGCTCTGCGTTACTTAAAGAGCTTGATCCAGCAAGTATGATTTCAACCAGGAGGAAGAAAGGAAAGAATGGTGTATCATCTCCTTTTGAAGAACTTCTGCAATGTTGTACACACTAGTTCCACTTAGATCTCATCGGCTAGCTATAGTAGCATGGTAGTCCTTAGGTAAATGCAAGGAGGAAAATACAGCCATTATTTTAAAGAGCTATGTACTAAGAGTAAATATTTCTGGGCTGGAGTGGTAGCTCAGTGGTATCGCACTTGCCTGACATATGCAAGGACCTGGGTTCAAACCCCTGGACCACATATACAAGTGTCGGAGCAACAAAAACCAGATGAAAAAGCAAATAAAGTTGATTCTCTCTCTTTCTCATGCACTCTCCCTTTCTTTAAAAAAAAAAAGTAAATAGTTGTAATATTAAAAAAGATTAAGAACCAGGTGTGGTGGCATATGCCTGTAATCCCAGTGTTCTGAGGGCCCGGGGCAGGAAGATTGCAAGTTCAAAGCCAGTCTCAGCAACTTCACAGCCCTAAGCAACTTAGTGAGACCTTGTGTCAAAATAAAAAATTAAAAAGTGTCTGAGGATGTGGCTTAGTAGTTAAGCACCCCTGGGTATAATTCCTGGTACAAAAAAGTAGGAAACGTTGGGGACAGCTAGCTAGAATCTCTACCTAATACTGTGCTGTTGTGATTTTTGCTCTCATCGTTTTAAGAAATTAAGGTGAGCCAGGCTTACCTGTAATCTAGCAACTCAGGAGGCTTAGACAGGAGGATTGCCAAGTTCAAACCCAGCCTCAGCAACTTACCAAGGCCCTACGCAACTTAGTGAGATACTGTCTCAAAATAAAATATAAAACAGGCTGGGGATGTGGCTCAGTGGTTAAGTGCCCGGGTTCAAGCCCTGGTAAAAATAAATAAATAAAACATCCAACCATTACCATTCATAGGCCTGAGGCACAAAGAGAAGAAGTTATTTCTGGAACTTTGCAAGGTCTTTAGGCATGGGACAGAGGTGTCTGACAGAAGCCATGGGCCAAATGAAGTTATAGACACTATCACTTAGGAGGCAGAGTGAAATAAACACCTTAAACTCTCTCTCTCCATTTCTTTCTTCTGATCATTTGCCTACATCTCCTAAAATGGTTGAAACAAAATAGAAATCAGAGGGCAAAGGAGCCTGGTTATGTGGCCCACAGAAGTCAGCCTCTCAGAGCATGGAAAGGCAGAGCATGGAGTTTTTGAGAGAGAGTAACAAGCATGATATGAGAAAGGAAGGGAATTGACAAGGTTGGAACAATTTAAAAAATCTTGACCTGAAAGAGAAAGGGGAATGATCCAAACAGAGCTGTGTCAGACCTGGCATAAAGAAAGATTAAGAGAATGATCAAAAAGTAAAGCAGTGGGGAGAGACACAATGTCTTATCTAGTTATGTAAGTAGCATAAAAAGAGTAAGCAAAAAAAAAAATAGAGGCATGAGATGAAAGAATGAGAAAAGTCTGACTGAGATCTTGAAATTGTAGATAAAACTGAAAACAGGGTATTTCTTATCACCAATTTTGTTATGTAGGTTTAACACAATGGTGGGACAACTAAAGCCTGCCACAGCCTATACACATTTTTTTTAAAAGAGAGAGGGACAGTTACACATTTTTTTTTAAAAGAGAGAGGGACAGTTGAGAGAGAGAGAGAGAGAGAGAGAAAATATCAATTTTTAATTTTAGTTTTTTATGAGGCTTTCATTGCTCTGACACTTCACCGAATACATGGTGCTGGGGTTTGAACCCGGGTCCTAATGCATGCCAGGCAAGCACAGTAACCACTGAGCCACTGCTCCTGCCCAGCCTATAAATATTTTAAATATATATGTATATATTTTCCCTCCATTCATTCTAAGGGCTGAACAGTATTTGTGACTGTAACTGAAAGTCTATGTATTGGAGATGGACAGGACTGTAGGTCAAAGAAACAGCCATACTCTGTAACAGAACCAGTCAGCTGCTAAAAAGAAGTCAAGATGCCAGAGAAAAGAAATACATAGTAACAGAAAAAAGAAAACAAACAAACAAACAAAAAAAAAAACAACAGTAGAAATCAGATACCAAACCCTGGATCTCTAGGTAAATAAAATTCACTCCAATTCAAAATGTTCATGCTGCTCTCTTATCCTGTAATTCTATCAAAAGGTTACTCACGTTCACAAGTAACATTAATAATAGAAACTATTTTCTATGGAGGCAGTCTTTGAGAGCAATTCATTTTAACTACTGTGATTTTATGGAAAAGATCAGTATTATTTTTACTTTTGGATGTTCATTGACATCCTACAAATATCTCTCTAAATATATTTACACTTGTATCTTACTATATTATACATATTCCTGAAAACTTGCTCACCATATAAGAAGCCCAACCTATTAACATTTCATTGACTTATAAACAGCCATATTCCCCATAGGAGACTCTTGTGAGGGCATATGTACTAAAACCACAAGGAAGTACAGGGAAAAACAGTTGTCCTTTTTTTTTAAACCTCCTGGGAGGCTTTATTTGAAAAGCTGACATGGGTCCTGATGACAACTACAGGGTTCTGCATCACCTTATAGTCGTATTTCCTTCCTTGACTCTGTGATTGCAGATTTTGGTGAAATTGCAGCAGTGAAATATCATTGCTGTCTTTGGTCCCTTTTTGAATCACAAATGCCCTCTCAGTTGAGCCATGGATTGAAGACAGCCTGAGAAGACCTTCATGTTCTGTACTTTGAAGGATAACATGTATCAAATGTATTCTTTTTCCATCAGAGCTCTAGGATTGAAATAGGCATTGAATGGAGGAGTAACACCAATATGCTATCCTTCCATGAAATTAAATAATTTAAAATTTTTGATGATTAGAGAATCATAAATTGCTGTTCTCAAATGTGTTTAGGAAATCAGGTACATGAAAATCATACCCTTGATGCAGAACATCATGAAATTCGTGCAATTAAAACTGCAAAATAATTTTATGTTGAACTTTATCTTATGGGTGAAATCAGTGAAAAGCAAATAGTTGTGAATAATTTATGAAAATATATAGAAAAAACTCAGTACTGAAAATATTCTAACCCTTTATACTTTCCCAGTAAATCTGGAAAAGATTATAATTCATTTTTAGAATAGCTGTCCTTCAGCATATATAATCACAGTGCTCAGTAGAAGCACTGCTAACATTTCATTAACACAATAAAAACAGGAGTATATACAGAATGAATGTTATATGATAGTACAATTATTGAAAACCATTAACGCAGGACATATTATCAGTATTCCCTATTCTGTTCAATTTAATCTATCTTAATAAATTTATTTTTTATAAATTGATTCTAAGGTTTTCCATTCTTTAGTTACATTTAAGAGATGAGCAACCATCATACATGCATCATGTTCAAAGCAAGTCTTTTTTTTTTTATTTGCTTTTGTCTGTTTTCAGTCTAACTTTCAGTATTTTCAAGAATATTACATAAAGTATTATCAGTCAAGTATTTAGCTTATAATATACAGTTAACAAAGGCTTTTATAAAATTTATATTAGATCTGGCCTCTCAATATTCCCTGGACATATTTTAAAAATAGGACTGAGCAGAATTAAATCATTTAGGACAAATGATTATGGAGAGACTAAAATCAAGAGCAACTAGACTGGATATAAATGACAGTGCTTTTCACATTCACGATATCAACTCTTCCTAAGAATGAATGTGATAAAGGAAGATATTAATTTATCTAAGAAATATTTAAGTGTCTACTTTGTGGCTAGGCACTCTGGTAAGGTGTGGAGGATACAGAAATGAACAATACACATGCACACACACCAAAACCTACCCAAAAAGTTACTTGTCTCTTTAAGACTTTTAAGATAAGGATGGACACTGAAGGAAACTTGGTAAGGATTTCTAAGCTGGAAAGAAATAAATGGCTGTATTATACTTCCTCAGCTTAAGGCTGGGTAAAAATGAGCTAGAGTTAGGAATGTATACTTTTTCTTTTCTGGTGGGAAATCAGACCAGCAAAACAAAACAACAAAAAGTTTGGAGGGAATTATTTCTACGATCTGACTCAGAAGACAAGATTATACAGGCCTTTACAGGGGAGGAAAAATTACAAATGGATCAAACATTAAGTTTCAGTCAACATGGTACAGAGGGAAGTCAGGACTGCCTGTACTTCAAGTGATCAGTAGGAACAATGATTATAGTTTTGGCATTGGGAGAGTATAGATACACAATGTATAGGAAAGAATATTTACAGTCCCATTTTATGCACTGATAAATAATGCATTTCTCAAAATGCCAAAGCAAATGGGGAATCTTTTTATTTATATTCAGGATTAAACTATTTGATTTAAAATTACCAGACTTCAGCTGTAAAGTTATTTCGGTCAAAAACTTTGAAGAGATCATTAATGAATCATCTAAATTTTCTGTTGGGGTGATGTTTAAATGGTAATTTTAATAAAAAAATATCCTGTCATAAACACAAAAGAGTAGGCATGAATTTATTAAGCACCTACTACGTCAGCACTGTTACGTGATTTACTACATTATTTCTAATATTCCTATGTCATGTTTTGGTTCGTTCAACATCTCTATTGATAGGATAGCTCTTACGCTGTTAATCTATAACTACATCATTTGAAATGCAGTTCGCTTATTCCATAAAGTTATCAGAAAATTCCTCATTTTAAAAGGATGGGGTGCGGGAGGAGAAACCTAAATCCAAATCCTACCACATACCCAAGGTATTTTTTTCAGTATTTTTTGGTGCTCATCTAACTAGTCTTTCAGAAATCCCCGAACTTGTACAAAGTCAAGGTCTTAAGATAAAAATCAGCAATCTACCGGCCTCAAAGGGGACATTTGTGTTTCTTGCCCTAAGTTCCTTGCCCAGCGACGACCGCTCATTTAAGAAGTCACCCGTGGCCGTTCAGTACCTAAGCTCTAAGTCACGACGCCCACAATTCGGCGGTCTACCCGGAGAGGAAGGCGGGGTGGGGGCGGGGAGGCCAAGGTGACAGCAGGTGAGAGCCGGGCGCGGAGGAGGAAGTGAGGCGCGCACGGGGTGGCTATTACTCATTCCGCTTTACTGCAAGCGGAACTTCTGGCCTCTCTTTCGGTCCGGCTGAAGTTCAACCTCCCTAAAGTCACTTCCCATCCTGGTTCTCTACGGGGAAAACCGTGCGTCCGTGCGAGGGACGGGAGTCAGGGCTGAGCGCGCCAGGTAGCCGCTCTAGTGACGCCGCGAGTCTCGCCGTCAAAGGCTGAGTTCCCCCATCAGTCGCTCACTGTTCCCCGAACCTGCCCGTCCCCGAATCATGGGAACTCCCTGGGGTTGCCCAGAGCACGACCCTCTCGCTGGCTCCGCAGTGCGCCGGGAGGACGAGCCTGGCGTGGGAGCCTAGCCCAACCTTCAGGAAGAGGGAGGGCCGACGGTGACGGTCGGTCGGGACGCTCAGAGGGCACCAGGGTCCAGCGCAGCAGTAGCCAGACCCGTCCGCGCCCTAGACAGCCGCGGCGGGTGTGGCTAGTTCAGGGGCAGAACGCCGCGGAGCCTCCAACCTCACCTTTCCCACTCGGACTGCCTGTCGCCCTTCTGACCACGTCCCCACAGTCTCCCAACGCCCCACTCTCTCACCCAACCACACCTGAGGAAAACTTTTCCCTCTCCTCTCAATTCAAACTCCGCAGCGTCCACGGTTGCCGCAAACCGTCCGGTCCTTAGCAACAAGGTTCCGGCCGTAGAGCGAGCGCCTCTAGGTGTAAGGAAGGTGATGTCCTAAAGTCGCGAGTGTCGTAAACC
>PVKS010052140.1:0-10879 GCA_004027875.1 Aplodontia rufa
GATGTTGCCAGGTATATATGTTAAAATATTATAAAGTGGGGCTGGAGAGGTTGCTCAGTGGTACAGTGCTTGCCTGGCATATGTGAGTACCCAGATTTGAACCCCAGCATCACATACACAACTAAGTGGAGGGAAAACAAAAACCAGATGAAGCAAAAATAAAATTAACTGTGTCTTTCTTTCTTTAAAAAAATATTTTAAAGGTATGATTACAGTTAAAAACAGAGATCTTGGATTTTATACCGAAATTTTAAATTAATTTCAAATTTTCCTTTGGATGTTGAGGTTATGATTTGTCTCCTTCTCATACCCATAACAACCTTTAGTGCTCATTTGGATGAAGCCAATAGGTGAGGCCAGTGGACCTGAATTCATTTTCCTCTGCAAGTGACCTGATTGTTCTTCAGTCAACCTCATATAATTTTAAGTGATAAAAACCTTTGTGGAAAAGAATAGCCCTCACAATGAAGTCAACTGTTAGTGATTCAGGTAGAAAATTCCAAAGAGTAATGATTCTTAGCCATAGACCAGAAGTTTAAGGAGATAGTCATATAAATTCTTAGTATTTGTGAATTTGAGAAGAATGTGTCCTGTTTAAATGCAAAGAAACTGTTCTATGAAACTGTAAGAAGTTTGTTCTTAACGAATTCAAAAACTCCCCAGAAATGTACTCAGGCAACAATTTTATGAATCATGTTTAGACTTTGTTATATTTATAGAAATCATTATTACAATATTCAAGTCATTTAGCATAAAGTAGATGAAAAGTAATAGACCAAATCTTGCACATTTCATCAGTGATCTTGATACTATATAAACAGAGTATAATGTCATAGGTTAGAATTTAATCTGAGAAAAATATTTGAGACAATTTAGCATAATTTTATTTATAGAACTCATAACTATAATGGATTTCAGCATTTAAATTATTTTAAACACAACACAATTCAGTAAAATAATTTATCAACCTTCATTTAGCTGATGGTTCTGAGTCTTTAAATGTACATTTATTATTTCTGTCCTTGGAATTTTCTGCTTGGTTTTTACCTTTAAGCTGGTGATATCTTTCAGAAGGTTGAGGACTTAAAATATTTTTTACTTTTTGCTATAAAAAACCTATCTAATGCTAACACGTTTAGCACTTTGCAATACACAGCTCCACTGAATTGTGA
Source organism: Aplodontia rufa (assembly GCA_004027875.1). NCBI lineage: Eukaryota > Metazoa > Chordata > Mammalia > Rodentia > Aplodontiidae > Aplodontia > Aplodontia rufa. The sequence goes on from PVKS010052140.1 coordinate 1,173, forward strand.
GCTCCTCTAAGGAAGACACCATATCTTGTTCATCTTTTTACTCCATGGCTTGGTACACAGTGGGCACTTATTAAATGTTTATTTAATGCATCAGTTGACAACATCTGATCATCTCTAACTCTTCCAGAACAAGTTGAGTTTCTCTTCACAGTGTTCATGTATCTTGCTGTTTATACTCTGATGTAAACATTTCTTTCTTATTCCTGCCTTCTCCTGGTAAAACTCAATGACAAATGCATCTCTGTATTCTCAGTCCCTAGAACAAGTACCAGAACCAATACATAGTAGTAGGTGCTCAGTAAAAGATTTTTGAACAGTGTGGATATTTGGATCCTGATCAGAGTGGAATTCATACTGACAGAAGATAGGAAGATGTATCTGTTGAGTTGTTACATCCTCTTTTCCTTTGCTCTCAGAAAACTGAGGCTTCATAAAGGTAGGGTTGGAGATGTAGTCATTACACTTTCCCCAGTATCTAGCATCTATTTATATAATACACGGTACTCAAATGTTGAACTGAATTGAACCTCTACCTTTAATCTTAGGCTGGACTTTATTATACATTAACCTAGCCCAAACATCAGAGTAAAATACCTTCCTGGCTTTATTCTAAATGCAATCAAATTCAAATCTTGTGTCTGCATAAATCTTAGAGTTTAAAGTGCCAGATTAGACTTTTTCTGCCTTAATTAGTTTGGCTTTCTTTGATTCGAACACGGCCCATTAATTTAAATTAAATAAGCAATTCAAAGCCTGTGGATAATAAATTAGATAAATGTAAATGTCAAGAATTGCAATCCCCTGGCTATATTTTAAAAATAGTAAATATGTAATTCATCAGAATGAAATATTCCTTTTGATAATGACAATGAGGTGTTCCAGATCATGAGTAAAACTGGGACTTATTTTAAAACCCTAAAAACATCCTAGCAGTAAATTCTTCTCCTTGTTGCTGTTTGTGGAGGTTGTCCCAGTTCTTGTATAATTTTAGATGTTACCACCAAATTGCTTGCATTGTTGTGCAAGTTTTAAAGTATCAGGTTGTGGTTGTGATTTAAATATCTCATACTAGGTTTTTTTTTCCTGATGCTCATTTGCAGATGTTCATCAGAAATTGAGCTACCTTCTTTTCATCAATTCATTAGAGTTTGCCTGGCATGTGTGAGTATGAGGGTTCAAACCCCAGTACTATGCACACAACAAAGTGTCAGAGCAATGAAAATCACATGAAAAACTAAATAAAAAATTGTTGATTCTGTCAAAAAAAGAAGAAATTACACTGTGGTACAGAAAACCATTGCAATAAGTAATTTAGTCAAATACTTCTATTTAGTGGATAATAAAAGCAAAGTACACAAATCATTTGAATTGGGTGAGAATTTGTTTCTTTGAACTGATAGATTTGCCTATCAGTTTTCTAATACCAAATAAGAATGGTGTTTACGTATTTATTCATGCTTTCTCTGCATTATAGGATTCTGAAGTAGGACTTCAGTAATACTTTTTATTATAAAGGTGGAAAAATCTTGCTCTTCAAATAGTTGTGCTCATTTGAGTTATTTGATGGACATGTACTTACATAGCTTTTGTTCTAACATATAGATCATTGCTTCCGGTAGCTCTGTGCTTTCTGTAGAGACTTTTATTTTGCCTGAGCTGCAGGAGCTAACCTGCAACATAGTGACACATTCTCAAAGGGTTTCCATTTTAAATGTACAAAAACACATAGTCAAGGAGAAGTGTATGTATGTTGACAATCCATAGCAATATTAGTACATAAAATCACAGCTCTTAAGACACTAAAAATACTCTTTGCATGAGAATTCTGTTGGTTTTCTTACTTTTTCAGCTTTCAACAAAATAAGCATTGTTGAGAAAGGCACTGTATTAAAATGACAAAATCAGTTTCTAAGATTCTTTGTCATCATAATTTAAGAGTGTAGCTTGGATTTACTAATGCATCAATGGCTGCAAAGAACTGAAAATTTTAAATGAATCCAGGTCCATGTCATCATGCTGTACTGTATACATGTGTGTGTGTGTGTGTGTGTGTGTGTGCGCGCACGTGCATGTGTATTCCATATTTGTGAACTCAGATAAACCTTGCCATTAAATTAATAAATTACATTTTAAGCACCAACAACTCCATAGCTCTTCATTGTCCACAGTGTTACATCCCTAACCATTAAGCATATGTAACAATGACAGTTATATGAATGATTTTATGGGGCCAGGCACAGTGGTGCTCAGATATAAACCCAGCAACTTCAGAGGCGGAGAAAGGAAGATTGCAAGTTAAAAGCCAGCCTCAGTAACTTAGTGAAGCTCTGTCTCAACATGAAAAAATATAAAAAAGTCTGAGGATGTATCTTAGTGTTTGAACCCCTGAGTTCAATTTCCAGAACCAAAAGGAAGAAAAATAAATACACACACACACACACACACAAATACGCACAAAACATAGCACATAGCACTGGACCATGAGGATAATGGGTACAATGAGAACGAGAACATTCCAGTCAATATACAATGGCTGTTAGAAAACAGGACATTTACATGAGACTATTAACAGGAAATGGATGCAGGGAAACAGGAAGACTGGGCTTTATTACTCAGGTTGAAGCAGGAAACATGTCACACTCATCTTGGATTACTTGAAGATAATTCAACACATGTTAAAGTGTGGGTAGGATTGAGGAATAGCAATAAGGAATGGTGAAGCACCCCATGGCTAACAACATAGAGTTCAGTTACTACCTCTTGGCTTTAAGGGGAAAAAGAGGAAATGATTATTGGAACCCAGGGAGGCCAATTTTATGGGAAGGGACATGTGACAGGAGCCCTTACCTTCAATGGAGGAATGTTGCCATCTCACAATGGAGCAGCAGGAAAGGAGTCAGAGGAATATATACTCCAGCCTCATTTTGTTCTTTTGCTTCAAACTGACAGCACCTCACACTGGACAAGAAGCTGAAGGCAAGGGTGCTTGATGGTGTGACCCAACACGAGTCAACCTCCCAGGGCAATGCGAAAGGCGAAGGGTGCAGAATTTTCTACTGTAAGGATTTCTAGAAAAAGTTATCACAGGCCTACTTATGTCTCAACGTGGATATGATTATATAAATAGGTTTATTTTTAAGAAGTGAATTAATTCACTTTGTTGCAGTGAAAATTACCACAGAACAATTTAGATACAATTATAATTTCATGGCATACCATGCTTTATAAATGTGTTACAGATTTTGGTAAATAATGTGTGGTATAGTAGAGAATAAAGGATTTCATTATCAGAAGGTCTTGCTTTGGTCCTGGCTCTGAAAACTGACATGCTTTGTGATTTTGCACGAATTGTTTTACTTCTCTGAATTTATTTATATGTAGGTAAAGACAGTAATACATGTCCTATTTGTCCATACCTCAAAGAGTGATGTAAGGATCAAATAAAAAAACATATCTGAAAAACACTTTATAAACCAAAATGGCACTTTTAACTCAAGTATCTACTCTTCCAGCATTGCAAAGTGGAGTTAAAAGATAAATGCTAGGCTTGTGGAGAAATAAGCTGACTTTTTCGTATTTTTTTTTCAGTGACAGATCTATCTCCTTTCTCCCAGACAGGATTCTGCCAGCTTCCAACCAGACCTAATTAGGTTTTAAATGAGATTCAGGAAGACATAATAGCTTATTCTGATTGTTCTTTTTATATCATACAGTCTCTAAATATTCATTGTGCTCATATGATTAAGCTGTAAATCAATAGAAAAAGCCAGTGGGCTTTTTTGAATTTTTTACTTTGTCCCATATATTTGGATTTAGCAATCATCTTAGTTTTATATCAGTTTTTACTCTTCTCACATTGCCTTTCCCATCTTATTTTGTCTGAAGTGCTCCTAATTATATTTCAAGACCCAAAGTAAATATCCCTACCTCAAAAAAGTCTCTACTTAACTTCACCTAAGGAGATTTGTACCTCCTTCTGTTTGGTACATGCAGTACTTAGAATCTATCTGCATTATAGCAACTATCATTCTGCATTGTATTATAATTATTTGCTATATCTTCAGCTAAATTCCAAGGGTCTTGAGTATAAAGGACTTTTCTTTTTTTTTTCTTTTTCCAGTACTGGGAATTGAACCCAGTGCCTCCCTTATGCTAGGTATGGGCTCTTTCACTCTCCCAATTCTTTTTAATTTTTATTTTGAGACAGGCTTTCACCAAATTGTAGAGGCTGGCCTAGAACTTGTGATCCTTCTTCCTCAGCATCCTGAGTTGCTGGGCTCATAAGCATGTGCCTTTGCACCAAGCTTATGAGGACTTTTCTCTGGGTTTCTATCTTCTATTAATTAGCAAAATGCCTGATGCTTTGTACGTGCTCAGTTAATTTGGATTCATATTGTGAGTATATAATGTAACAGGTAATGCTGAATCCTAATATTACTAAAGTGTCCTTTCTAGTCTTCAAATTGTTCATCAGATTCAAACTGTTAATTTTCTTTCAAAGAGAGGTTCAGAAGAAGATACAAACTGGTTTGGATTAAAAGGTTCTCAAAAAATATCCATGCAAAGTGATTATAAATTGTATATTTTGAGGAAAATCATGCCTGAAAAATGAACTTGAAAAAATTTGCCAAATACTGTAAAGCAACACTAAATTGAAAGGGGGTGAATATGATTTTTATTTTTTTCTGTTAGTATCTGTTATCCATTTACTAATTCTTTTTGCTATTTATAAGCACTCACTAGTAGAAGTGTTGCAGCTAATGACATTAGCTTAAAAAATATAAGGAAATAATTGAAATTGAAAAATTTGTATCTATTGCCTTAATCTCACTCCACCCACAAATGGAAGCATTATACAATTTAATGGTAAATATATGTATGATCAATATTCCATGAAAGCTCTATTGTTATGGTGGCCTTTTGCTTAGCTAAAATTTGTGAAAATTAAAGATTAAAGCAATGATTTCAAGGATGATTACTATGCCTCTGCTTCAGTGTGATAGACGGAAGGATGGACAGTAGAGTATGTTTCTGAAAGTGCTATTTATGATTATCTGATCTGAGTGGTTGGGCTAAAAATGGTACAACAGATTTAGACTCTGAGTTTTCCCTTTTTGTAACAAATAAAACTCAAAGCAAACCTGATGTGCATATTTTAAACAGTATTTTTTAAATTCTTTTATTTCCTTTCACAATACATTAAAGCTGAAAAGATAACTACACTTGTCAGCATGACCAAGTCAGAGGAATGTTTTAAGATTTTAGTTTTGTCTCCTTAAAGAAGATGATGTAGTTGACTTCCCTCTCTTTTGTCTATATTTTAGGTAGCAATAAATCATAAGTCCCTCTCTCCACTTCTGTTGTTCTAGGATTAGCAGAGAGGACCCAGGGGAAGTTGATTCAGTGTTGATGGGTGGATGACGCCTTGAAGTCCAATTCTCTCCTGTAGTTCTCCTAGGTATAGAAAACATAATGGGGGTTATCTGGGTACCTGTTCAACATAGTCCACTGTTCAAGTAGGAAAAATTTACATTGTTCACCATATGCAAGCTTTGTGCCCAGTCCATGAAAGTGTTCTGTACTACAGTGAGTAATAGGAATAAGAGGTAGAAATACTACATGAATGGTCCTATTTCTATCTCTACATTTTAATCAGTTTTTAAAATCAAAAATTTCTTTTTTTAAGTGCTTGGTTTTGAGCCATGTGGTTGTCCTTGGGAAAGGTGAAATAGGAAATTATTGAAAGTAGCTTCCTCAAATCATTCTACAACATGCACACACACACATACACACACACACACACACATCTTATGTTTAATTGATGGTATGAATTATTGAAAGAATCTAGATTATGATTTTCAAGAATACAGATGCTTATAGTACAGCCAGTCATCTGTTGTAGCTCTCTCTCACATTGATCATTCGTATACAATTTCAAATTTCTTCAAAGCCCATGACTCCTTTTCATAGTCTAGTCTAGCATAACAGTCCTGGACTAGAAATCAGAAGAACTGAATTCTAGTCCTAGCTCTACCTTTTATCTATGTGGCCTTGAGCAAATCACTTCATCTTGGTAATCATGTTCCCTCATTAATAAAAAGGTATAATACTTTCCCTGCCTACCTCACAGCATGAAATGAATAGTAGATTGTGGATATGAAGAACTCTTCATAAAGAGCTACGCAAATATAAAGAAATTTGTGTCTATACTTATGGGATGGTAGGGAACAGCACCAACTATCTCCTGACCAAGTAAGGTATAGGGATTCAAAGCAAAATGAGTGGTTTAATAACAGCTCCAGCACTAGACCCAAGTATGGCCCTATATATTTAAACAATGTATGCACATGCCTAGTATACATACTTTTATGTATATGAAAATAAAACTCACAAATCTAAAGTGAGACTTCAGTTCTTATTCTGTTAACTGCAGACATTCTGTCTTTTGATTGGGGAATGGTTTGTTCATTTATGTTTAACAGAATAAATGATAGGAAAGGACTCCCTTTTGTTATTGTATTCACTGTTTTCAGTCCATCTTATAGTTGTTTTGTTTTGCTTTTCCTCTCAGGCAGTCTTCCTTTGTGTTTTGTTGATTTTTTTTTACTAGTGATATAATAAGATTCCTTTATTTTTCTTATGTGTATGTTTTAGAGGTATGTTCCTTGTGGTTACCACAAGGTTTAACAGTGTATTTAAAGCAGATTACAATTTAGCTTCTCTCCCTCCCATATTCATTTTACCGATGCCACAGTTTACATGATTTGTATGATATTATATTATTAATGGCAGCAAATTTTAATAGATGCAATTATTTTCAAAACTTTTGTTTGTAAATTTTAGACTAATATTAAGTGATATACATGCCACCATCTCAGTATTATAGCATTCTGTATTTGTGTATTTACTTTTATCAGAGAATTTTATACTTTTATAGGTTTTCATGTTGTTATTTATCATCTTTTCATTTCAAGTTGAAGAACTCCATTTAGCATGTCTCTTAAGGCAGTTCTGTTTAACAGAATGAACTCCCTAAATTTTGTCTCAGAAAGGCTTTATATCTCTTTCATATTTTAAGGGTGGATTTATGTGCATGTGTGTGCTGGGGAGTGAACCCAAGGCCTTGCATTTGGCAAGCAAGCACCCTACCACTTCAACTCTCTTTCATTTTTGAAGGACAGCTTTTCTGGGTATAGTATTAAAGACAGGCATTTTTTTTTCTTAGAGCTCTTTGACCACATCATCCCATTACCTGCTGGCCTGAATTGTTTCTGCTAAGAAACCTACTGGTAATCTCAAAGAGGATTTCTTTCATGTGCTGCATACTTTTGCTCTTTCTCAAGACTATTTTTGTTTCTGAATTTTAACAATTTAATCATAATGTGTCTTGATGCAAACCTCTTTGGGTTCATCCCGTTTGGAATTCTTAAAGCTTCATGAATCTGGATGCCCATTTCCCTCTCCATTTTTGGGGATTTGGGACTATTATTTTTTTAACTAATTTTCTTCTACCTTCCCTCTCTCATCTTGTGGAACTTCCATATTTCTTATTTTGGTTCATGTAAAAGTGTCTCAAAATCTCTTAGGCTTTATTCACTCTCATTCTTTTTTTTTTCGTTTTGTTCCTTTGACTAAATAATTTTAAATGACCTGTTTTCAAAATCACTAATTTTTCTCCCTGATTAGACTGCTATTAAATCCCTCTAGTGTAGGATTTTTTAATTTCAGTTACTATATGCTTTTTTGAGAGAGAGAAAGAGGGACACCGAGAGAGAAAGAGAGAATCAATTTTATTTAGTTTTTCATGTGGCTTTTGTTGCTCTGACACTTTGTTGTGTACATGGTGCTGGGGTTTGAACCGGGGTCCTTGTGTATGCCAGGCAAGAACCGTAACCATTGAGCCACCATTCGAGCCCCATCAGTTATTATATTATGCAGCTCCAGAATATATTTGATCTTTATTCTCTTTTATCTCTTTGTAGGTATTCTGATTTTGTTTACACATCATTTCCTGATTTCATTTAGTTATCTGGGTTCTTTTGTAATTCTCTGAGATTCTTTATGACTGTTATTTTGAATCTTTTCCAGAAAATTCACAGATTGCTCTTGTCTTTTAAGTTCAGTCATTATAGATTTATTTTGTGTTTTTTTTTGTGTGTCATATTTTCCTGACTCTTTTGTCCCTTTCAGTGTAGACTTGATATCCGCACATATGAAGAAATAGCCAGTCTTTATATACTGGTTTTGACAGGGAAAGACCTTCACCAATCAACCTGACTACATATTCTGGGATACTTTCACAACTTATCTGTAGATGTGTACATTCCACTTCTCTCTCTCCTTCCTGAAAGAGAAGTCTCAGAGTTGTGCACTTTATCCCAAATGTCAGAGCCATGCTGGCTGCAGTGAGCCATCCAACCCTTTTCTTTAGGACAGTACACAAAATATCAGGATGATGGATCCATGCACCACTACTATTCCTCCTTACTGAGAGAAGAGTCAGAGTTATGTAACTTCTCCAAATTTCTTAGAGCTGTGCCGGTAGCAGTAAACCAAATTTCCTGGATATAATATCAAAAGCACAGGCCACCAACGGAAAAATAGGTGAGTGAGACTGCATTCAACTAAATAGCTTCTGTAACACAAAGGAAGTAACCAATCACTTGAAAACACCAATTACAGAATGGTATAAAATACTTTGAAACCATATATCAGATAAGGGGCTAACATCTGAAGTGTGTAAGGTACAATTATAAGATAGAAGATACAGCTCAGTAGCAAAAGAAAATAACTCAATTAAAAAATGAGCAAAGGGCATGAATAGACATTTACAGAAGGAAAGAGAAGGGGCCAGCAGTTGTATTGAAATGTGCTTAACATCTCATTCATCATCCACAAATACAAATAAAAACCATAATGAGATATCACCTCATACCTATTAGGATAACTATTATCAATACCAAAACATGTTGGTAAGGATACAAAGAAATTGCAACCCATGTGTACTATACGTGGGAGTTTAAAATAGTTCAGCCACTATGGAAAATAATATAAAGAATTCTCAAAAATATATTATTATTGTGTGATCTAGAAATTCAAAACTAAGCATATATCAAAAAGAATGAAATCAAGATCTTGAAGACATAGCTTCACTCCATATTCATTGTAGCACTATTTATAGTAGCAAGATATGGTTATAACCTAAATGTCCATTGACAAATGAATGCACATAGAAAAGATAGTGTATACTCACAATGGAACAATATTATTCAGTCTAAAAAATAATCTTGCATTGTATAACAACATGGATGAGCTTGATATCATTGTTATATAAAATGAAACAGTCATAAAAGGACAAATACTGTATGATTCTCCAGATATGAGGTACCTAAACAGTGGAACTCATAGAATCAGAGAGCATAGGTGATTTCCAGGACTTAGGAAAATGGGGAAATTTTGCTTAATGAGTATGAAATTTTATATAGAAGGTAAATAACTTGTGCAGATTTGTTTTCTAACATAGTGCCTGTAGGTAACAATACCTTTTTGTGCATTTAAAATTGGTTAAGAGAATTGTAGGAGCTGGAGCAGTGGCTCAGTGGTTATGGCACTTGCCTGGCATACGCGAGTGAGTTAAAACCCCAGCACCACATGTACAACGGAGTCTCTGAGTAATGAAAGTCATGTGAAAAACTAAACAAAAATTG
>PVKS010052141.1:0-10876 GCA_004027875.1 Aplodontia rufa
TCTTCCATAAGTAATATTCCCTTTATTTATGTGCACTCACCAAAAGTACTGCACCTGCAGTGTTGTTCTGTACTCTGATTTTATTACCATTGTACTGATTAATAGATGGAAAATGAATTTCGTGTCAAGGAGACACCAATAAAAGGAGAGGAGCATAAGGCATATATTTTGAAAGCAAAAAAGTCAACAGGTTATATAATGTCATAAATATTTATAGCTTTTATCAATTTTAAAGACTTCTAGTTATTTGACTTACACTGTTTGGTTAGTGTCTATATAGTCATTATTGTAATTATCCCAAGATCATAAAAGGTTTTTTTAAGAGTGTTGCTATATTAATAAGATCTGCTATTTGAAAAATCATTTCCACTTATGTCTCAAAACAGAACATAAAAGAACTCTATACCATCAATGGTGCACTGTACAATTCAGGAAAAGGAACTCAGTGAGATCAGAAGATCCACAAAACCGGACCCAAGTCTGTTTTACTCACTGCTGTATGTCCAGCACTTAGCACTTAGTGACTAACACATAGTAAATAACCAATGAATAAATGTTTGCTAAATGAGAATGCATTGAAGGAAAATAAAAGGCAGGAAGGAGAGAAACTGTATTATAGAAAGTGAATGGAAGAGCATTTCACAGATCCTAGCATGGAACCTTTTTTTTTAGTGTTTTTCACCAAATTTATCACCCTTGCTACAATAAGGTATTAGCATAGAAATAAAATAATTTTAAAATTATGATTATTAAGACTATGTAATCATATGTATACTGTCAGGACTCTTAGCTGCAAGTGGCTAAAACCTCACTCCACCTTTATAAGCAATTAAAGAAATTGGTTTTTGCTCCCAAAACCATGTATGTAAAGTTCCAGTTCTGAGCTGACTTTAGCACAACTACATCCAGATGTGCAGTGTCCTCAAAAATACTTCCTCTAGGGGCTGGAGTGGTGGCTCAGAGGTTATAGTGCTTGCCTGGCATATGTAAGTATGCAGGTTCAAATCCCAGCACCACGTACACAATGGAGTGTCAGAGCAACTAAAGCCACATGAAAAACTAAATAAAATGGATGTTCTCTCTCTCTCACTCTCTAGAAGAAAAAGAAGAAAAGGAGGAGGAGGAGGAGGAGGAAGAGGAAAAGAAAAAAATACTCTTTTTTTTTGTACTGAGGATTGAATCCAGGGATCTTTTTACCTTTAAGTTACATATCCAGTCCTTTTTATTTTTTATTTTGAAACAGGGTGAAAGAGTTGCACTTAAGTTGCCCAAGCTGCTTTGAACTCGACATAGAACTTAAACTTGTGATCCTCCTGCTTCAGCCTCCCAAGTAGCTGGGATTACAGGTGTGCACCACCATACCCAGCTTCTCTCCCTTTCTTACTTAGCATTATTCTCAAGCAGGCACTTTGCATTTTCCATCTTCTGCATGTAATGCCCCTGGCATTTGAGAGACTATGGTGTCCCTCTTTGAGCATTCATATTAAACCCCTAAATCATGGTTGGCCAGCTTAGACAGGTCACAAGTCTGTTCTTAGACCAATTTCCATTTCCAGAGAAGTGGAATAGTGTGAGTGGCCAACCATAATCACTTAGAGCAAGGGAGAGACAGTTTTCAAAATATAGGCTATGAGACATACAAAAACAAAAGATATTGTATGGATTCAGCTTGGCCTGACTGCAGCCATCTTGAGTCTCAACCATCAGGACTGCCTCTGAGAAAACCTTGTCAGTTTTCTCTGCATATATTCCCAGCAAACTATAAATAAGCAAAAGCATTAGAGTTTTATTAAATAAATTTTAAATAAACAAAACCATGTGGGCCTTTATGACCAATCCTGTGCCTCATTCTTTGATATTAACTTAAGAAGAACCAGTACAACCACTTTTGTCCTGACCACTTTATAAATCCTGTCCTTTCTGAACAAAGTCTCAGTGGTCTACTTGGTCTTGCTGCCACCAAGGACCATATTTCTATCAGTAAATGCCCCCAGAAAATTTGGAATCCTGGACCTGCCTGCCTCTTTTTTCAGTTTCACAGCACCTGGGACAGGTTCTCATACACCAGAACAACTAACAAGTCAGCCAGGACACCAAGGAAATGGGCAAGGTGAAGGAAGCAATTCCTAGGTTAGCCATCGAAGCTGGGGGACAGCTGGTCTATATGTTAAATGCTTACTGCCCACCACGTGAGTACAAGGATGCCCCAAATCACCTCTGGGTTTGGAGTAACTATGTACTGAATACTCCTTACTGTGGAGGAAGGGCAGTATGCTGACACTACAGTGGGATAGCCAGGGCTGGGGGCAGTTCAACTAGCCATCAGGGTCCAGCTGACTACAGATGAGAGGATAAAGAAATTAGAAAAACAGCTGTAACGTGAAAGAGTTGTGTCTCTCCACCTCTCTATCAGACTCTGACTTGGCTGAGAAAGTGGAAGAACAGGGGGCCACATTACAGATCCTTGCTTGCTGGAGTTTGCTTTGTTTTTGTTTTTGTTTTGCTTTGTTTTTGTAGCTTGGGGGTGAAAGAACTGAAAGAAGAAATAAAAGTGAGCTATCATCTCCGGATCAGAAAGGGATGCAGAGAACTGGAGTCACAAGGAGGATGGGAATGAGGAAGAACATAGGACTGAAGTGAGAGAGGACTTGTGTCCCCCTGCCTATGTACCTTGCTTTATTGCTCACCCATCAGTGCAATGTAAGGTAAAAGCACAGCAAATCCCAGAGCAGGAGCAGGACCTTCCTGTTCAACATGCAAAAGGAGGACCCTCCTGTGCAAGAAACTGTGACTATTTGGGATTATATTATGTACAATTGCTAGATGTTACAAAAACTTTTAAACCACTATCCCATGAGGGTCTGATTGCCTGGATGGCAAGACTTGGGACAGAGGGTGGGATGGCATTTCTCTGGCAGTAATAAAGCTGAGAACATGAGTAATATTACTACTCATCTGGCCCTCATACAGTATCTACCTAATGCCCCCAGATCCAGGGAAATCCTTCCTTTATAGATTAGATCATGTTGGGCCTGAGAAAGCTTTGAACAATTGAAAACGTTCTTCCAGAATAGGTGCCCTCATGGGAAAGCACAGAGAAAGCCCAGGGTATTCTGCGGGATAGAGCATGCTACAGGGAATTTGCACTCAAGTTTTTCAAGGACATAATAAAGCTATTTTTACAGCTCGCGTGAGAAATAAACTATTACAGAAGCCCCTTGATAATGGATCAGCCGTTTTGTCTCCTCCCTCAGCACAATCATCAGACAGGGTGTCTATGATGTGGGCGAGGCTATTAACTGGGAAGAGTATGAATGTGGTCAGGACAGTGTGCACCTTGTCACAAAACCTGACAAGGAAAAAGGACAAACACAAATAGGAGAAAGAGAGAAAAAAAAAATACATGCAAAAAACCGGGGGCCAGGTAAGAACAAGAACAAGAAACAAGATGTAGCTCAATTTTCTTTGTACTGACACCCCTGCAGAACAGCTACATAAACAACCTAATGCAATCTTGGTAGCATTGTAGGAGGAAATTAAGTCCAAATATGTTCCAAATTTTCCCTTCTGCTTTCCTTATAGGGGAAGAAGAGAATCTCTCTGCACTCAGGCATTGCCAGCTATACAGGATGGATTTCCCCTTCTCCCTGAGATAAGGAGTGGGGCCAAGGTCCCTCCAAAATAAGGGATATAGGGGCAACCAGAGGACTCACATGCAACTCAACTATTTATTGGTCCTTCAAGAACAAGGAGAAGGGACTGGAGTAGTGGCTCAGGGGTTGGAGTGTTTGCCTGGCAAGCATAAGGACCCGGGTTCGAACCCCTACACAACTAAATGTCAGAGAAATGAAGGCCAGAAGAAAAACTAAATAAAATTAATTTCCCCTTTCTCTTTCTCTCTTTCTGTCACCAGCTCATTCTCTCTCTCTCTCTCTTTAAAAAAAATAAGTGAACAAGAAGACCATCACCTTCATATGTATAGGTACTGAGTGTACTCTAACCACAGCCACCCAAAATGTTCTCTGGGGGCCCTGAACAGTTACTGATAGGTATGAAGGTAAGAACATTAAGGTAAAACAATTACTGTTACATCTAGGAATTGGGAGAGTTTCCCCACACACACACTCTTTATTTGGTACTAATTTCCACATTCGTGAAAGCATTTTAGGTATGGGTATTTTATAGAAGAGACATTACAGACCTCTGTGGAGAAAATTTTGACTCAATGTATGTGGGTAGGGAGCAACATAGGACCCTGCCAGCTTTTCCACCCCTAGATGGGTTATAAATAGCAGGCAGTAAAACCCACCAGGTGGAGGTGCTGGAATTGGTGCAACCATAAAAGAATTAGAGCAGATTGGGATTTTTTTCGACTTGCCCATGGTGCCTTCAATAGCCTGGTCTGGCTGGCCAACAACCCATTCTATCTCCAGATAGAACCTGGAGAATGCAGACTCACAGAACGAGTTTGTCTTCCCTTGGGAGGGAAGGCAGTAGACATTCCCCACTGGCTCCATTACAGCGATAATATCATGCTAACTGGTGATTATACTTTCTTACAGAACACAGGAAAATGACTGCACACTCATCTATGCAGAGGGGGATGGGCTGTCAACCCCAGCAAGATTTATGGCCCTGGACCATCGAGAAGTTTGTAGGTGTTAGCTTGGTGCAGTAAGACCTTTTAGATTCCAGACACAATGCAAGATAAATGTGCCCAGAATATACATCCTCATACAGTAAAGGATGTACAGTCATTTGTAGGGATCCTGGATTACTGGCAGGCATCATTCCTCATCTAATTCAATGCCTACTCCCATCCAACAAAGATTTTTATAACCCAAGGGCAGGCTCTGGGCACCTCTTTACCAGGCATGTGATGTAGTTAGATGTCTCCAGTACAGCTGATGGCTGTTGGGAATCTCTGGCAAAAAGAAGAAACAAGGGGCCTGAAGCGGTGGCTCGGCAGTTACAGTGCTTGCCTGGCTTCCCCAAGTACATGAGTTCAAACCCCAGCACCTCGTACACAACGAAGTCTTGGAGCAATGAAGGCCACACGAAAAACTAAATAAAAATTATTTCTCTCTTTCTTTCTCTCTCATTGTCCCTCTCTCTTTAAAAAAACAAAAAAACAAGAAAAAAAGATATTTCTAGGTTTTTGGTCACAGCACTGGAAGGGAGCTGAAACTAGATACACCCCTTCAGAACAGCAGTTTCTAGCAGTGTACAATGCCCTGCTCCAGGCAGAGCCACTGACCAAGGCTTGACTGGTCACAATGCAAACCGGTCTATCTATAAAGAGTGGGGTGCATGGCCTATTTCACAGACCCCCCTACTCTAATTACAGTAATGCAGAATCCTTTCCAACAACTTACTGACTCCCAAGCTGAGGATGGTGCTGGACCCAGTTATTTATAAAATGGTCTCAACACCTCCTGTGTTCACTCCAGTGCCTTTCAGCTCACAAGTGCAAGAGGGTGTGTGGCCCCCTCATCTGAAAATGCTTGGTATTTAGATGGGTGCAGCAGGGGGAGCCCGAATGTTTGTACTGCTGCTGCAGTACAATCCACTGCAGATACTACCTTGTTTGAGACAGGAGAAAATCAGAGCTGCTAACCGGAAGAATGAAAGGGGAATGGCTGGTAGTAATTCATGGCTGCTGGTTGTTTGTACTGACTGCCAATTGAGCAGCGTATCAAGGATTTACATTGTATATGGTGGCACAATTTCAAGTGAAACAAAGGTCTACTGGCATTATGCAAGCCTTTCCAATCAAGATAGAGCTAATCAAACTGCTACTGTGAAAGATGGTACAGATTTACCTTTATAAGTCTCTACTAAACATTTATTTGCCCATCCATAACTGCAGGGGTTTTTTTGGTTTTGTTTTTTGCCAGTTCAGCTGTTTTCCCTAGAATCTGTTCTGTTATCAATACAAAACGTTATATGTACAACTCAGATGTCACATACCTTATGTCACATATGCAAACCAAACTTAATGCCTTGTCTGATCCTGTGTCTCCCATAGGAAACATACTAGGCCATTAGTTTGACTCCCGGGGCTCCCAGTGGCAAAGACTGGTTATTATCATTTGCACAGTTGTACCGTCTCTTTTCATGCAAGGGCCTCTAACTGCTAATATATTTTTTCTCTTAGATCCCATATATGACCTCACAGCATGCCACCAACACAGTACTAAAACTCTTCTCAGGCTCAGGACACAGGGAAGAAGGGAGAGAGGTACGTGAGACTGTAAAAGCTGGTTAGCAAGGATGGAATGCAAGGACTCAGCTTGACAGGATCAAAGCATCTTGAGTCATAATCACCATGACTGCCCCTAAGTAACCCTGGTCAGTTTTCCCTGCCTAGTTTCCCAGCAAACTATAAATAAATAAAACCATTACTGTGGTATGTGGAGCTTTACAACCTGACCCTGTGCCTCTTTCATATTAGCTTGAGATAAACCAGGTACAGTTCTACTTGGATGAAGTTAATTTTGCCCTAACCACTTCAAATTTCTTTCTCTCTCTCTCTTTTTTTCTATTTTTCTTTTTGTAGTAGTGCTGGGGATCCAATGCAGGACCTTGTACATGCTAAGTAAGTGCACTACCACCGAGCTTATCTCCCCACCCGCTCCATCTTTCTGACCCAAATCACAGGGATCCACTGGGATTTTTATCTTGTTTTTCTTGGTACTGGGGATCAAACACAAGACTTCACACATGTAAATACTCTACCACTGAGCTGCATCACAAACCCATCTACTTGGTCTTGCTGCCTCCCAGGACCATGCTTCTGAAAGTGAGTCCCCCAGTAAATTGCCTTGCGCTATCCTGGATCTGACTTTCTTCAGTTCGACAGAACCTTGGGGGGATTCATTGTACACTGGGATCATGTTGTTCTAGAATAGATATCTAGGAAGCCATAGAAAGGACTTAAAATATAATATTGCATTGCTTTAAAGTTATTTGCTAAGATGACTGTATGTAAAAAGAGAAGTAAAATGTGTACATTAAAAAAATAAAGAATTAGGGATTGTGGGCATAGCTCAGTGGTAAAGCACTTGCTTAGTGTGTGCAAAGTCCATTGATCATTTGATTCCCAAGACAGAAAGAAGGAACTGAATGAAATTTCTCTGAAATATTAATAATGGTTATGTTTAGGTGCTGGAACTCTTAATGTTTTTTCTACTTTTCTCTTGTTCACAATTTTCTTTATAGATCACTCATCATTTTAGTAACATTTAAAAGAGAGGACAGTGCTCACTTCGGCAGCACATATACTAAAATTGGAACGATACAGAGAAAATTAGCATGGCCCCTGCGCAAGGATGACACACAAATTCGTGAAGTGTTCCATATTTTTCAGCACATTACAGTGACACAGCTAAATCAATGTTCATAGCAGCTCAATTTACAATAGCTAAATTATGGAAACAACCCAGATTTCCCTCACTGGATGAATGGATCCAAAAACTGTGGTACATATATACCATGGAGTTTTACTCAGCAATTCGAAACAATGACATTACAGCCTTCGAAGATAAATGGATGGCTATGGAAGAAATTATGCTGAGTGAAATAAGCATAACCCAGAGAACCAAGGGTCAAATGTTTTCACTCATCTGTGGAGGCGGGAGCTAGACCTGGCCATTGAGAAAGGAGATCAATTCTCATGTTTTAAATCTGGATAAGGTGTAATGACATACAACCTAAGGCATTTATAGAGATGTTTGGGGAGGGAGGGATAAGGGTGGGTAATTGGGGGTACTCTTGGGGGTAAAACTAATTTTCAGATTTTATATATATTATATTATTTCATGAGAAGTTTGTTCAACAAATAAATTTCTTAATTAAAATAAAATAAAATAAAATGCCATTTTAAACTAAAAATAAAATGAAAGAGATAACATGTTTTGCATTATAGGTGTCTGTAAATGTTTGGTTTCACTTTCCAAACCGTCAGAGTAAAGGTGAAAGTCTTTTGCAACTTTCTTTCACAGCACCTGGCAAACAGGATTTTGTACCCACCAGATACATAGAAAACATTTGTTGAATGAATATCAAAACTTAACTTCTTTACCACATATTATCCTGCTTGAAATTCCTGTTATTCATCCTTGTACTTTGTTATAGTACCTTTTCCAGGAAATATAACATATTTAATCAAAACAGCAAGTCTGCCTTCCCTAAGATGTAGTACAAATGGAACAACGAGGAAATTTTACTGAGGGGAGAGAAGAGAAGTTATTGATTTTCAAGGATAAAGAAAGATATTGTCAGGGCTGGTGCTGTGGTTCAGCAGTTGGAGCACTTGCCTGGCAGGCTCAAGGACCTGGGTTCAAACCCCAGCACCACATACACAACTAAGTGTTGGAGAAACAAAGGCCAGATGAAAAAAAAATTGATTCTCTCTTTCTCTCTCTCCCTGTCTTTAAAGAAAAAGAAAAAAAAAACAAAAAGAATGATATTCTCCTAGTGTGGTGTCTCAGTCTAGGAACTATAGAGCAGATAGGGAGCTTTGGGGAGAAGTCTTGTTGGAACTGTGTTTGCCCATCCCTGTTCTGATATACACTTCACAGTGCCTAGGAAAAGGAGTGGGAGAGGTTGCTACGGGGGCAGTGATGTGAAGGCATCTGTTTGTCTGAGGTTGGGCCTGGGTGAAGTACCAGGATAGATGACAAAGGAAAAAAACTTTTTATTTTATTATCCTAAAGGAGGTTAATCAGTTTTGTACCTATTTACAAATTCACTTTGGCATTCCTGATTGCTTATATGTGCCTGTTGCTTATGTATGTGTATGCATACATGTATACATGCATATATACACACTTGTCAATACAATATTGATATTTACAATTAAACTATGGTCTTCAGACTTTCCTTTGAACAGATCTTAATATCTTACTGAGTCCTTCTTTAATGAGTTAAGAAACATTTTACACATCTTCATTTTATGAAAGATTTCATAGTTGCATGAAGATTATGTCTTTAACCTTTTAAACATTATGTTAGCCCCATAGATACTTCTAGGAATTCATCAAAGAAGTTCAAAATTATTCTCAATTTTCCAAATAATATCATTCCACTTTCAAAATAATATCAATTTTATAATAAATCTAATTTTCCTAAAATGAATTAGGAAAAAATGTACCAATTTCCAAGGAGTTTTAAAAAAATTATTAATTGGTTTAAAATCAGATCTTTAAATCAAAAGAAATTGAAATGAGACATCAGGAGAATGTGAAGAGAACAAAATTAAAGAATGATCAATGCCAAAGATCTATGATTTTAATACCAATCCTGGGCAAAGGTCAACAACTGCAATTAGTTATAAAGATGATTTGTGAGCATTTAAAAAAAAAAATGATCATTAGCCCAGAGTTATTATTGAGGCAAGAATTACTGTGGAGACTGATCCATATAACCACCTTGTTAACACAGAGTAGGAATTCAATAAACACATGTTTAATCCATACTTATAGAATAATGATATGCAAAAATACTTTTATCCCCCAGATCCTTTACATTTCTCTCTTAGAAGTTTACAGTCAAGCATCTCAGTATCCTGACTTTAAAAAAAAAAAAGATGGCATCAAGTAGTCTAAAATGTAACTTGAACTATACTGTGTTTTGCTTCCTGAATATTTTATAATTAAAGTATACAGTGACTTAAAATGTATACGAGTAGATCTTAATTGTTAATATTTATGTCAAAGACAATGAGCATTTCAGGACCTCTCCTAGGTCAAATCCTAGGTAATACTTGTTTTTGCTACCTCCTTCCCTGCCTTCTGCACCTCCTTCTATCAGAGATCCCTTCCTCAGGCTTCTAATGTTCAGGAATCCCCCTATCCAGGTTTGTCATTGCCACTTGATTTCTAATACTATCACCTATAACCTTCCACCCTTGCCTTACCTTATTATATTATTTCCCTAGGTATAGAAAAGTTGGGGTCTCTGCTTCTTTCTCCTACTTTCCCTTCTTGTTTACACCCAACCCAGCTACCAAAAGGAAATGCCAAAGATTATTCTGAACCCAAGTTAGGCCAAGTTTACTGTTGAGCAGATTCACTGTGTGATTGGTTAAAATTCATGAACTCCCCTCTCTTTCCCATGGCACTAGCTCAGTCTGGATTAATCAGGAATCTGATTCAGGTTCCCAAACATCTCTCTCTACTTTATAATCTTTCATGTGGCAAATCAGAAAATAAAATCTCAAAGCAAGTTTGAGAACAGAATGTCCACAAGCTTAAAAGATTCTAATTGTCCTTAGTTTTGATTGAACCCTTTTCACTAAGTCTCAAGAGAAGACTTAAAGCAAAACAAATGAAAAAGTGGGGGTGGGAGAGCTTTCTTTGTTTTTGCAGTGGCCCCATTAAGTCACCAGTAAAGTAACTTGTAGGGAACCCAATAAAAACTAAAAACAGGTGGGAGCGTGGTCATTTTATATTGAAGGCTACATCTCTATGTTTTGCAAACCGTTTCCCTTTTTTTAATTATTTTTTCTTATATATATACATTTATATGTATATATATACTTTTTTTTTTTTTAAGACAGAGAGGGAGAAAGAAAGAATCAATTTTTTTTTCCATCTGACCTTTGTTTCTCTGACACATAGCTGTATGTGGTACCGGGGTTTGAAGCTGGGTCCTTGAGCATTCCAGGCAAGTGCTCCAACCGCTGAGCTACCTCTCTAGCCCCTTGTTATTATTTATTTATTTATTGAAAGAATCAATTTTAGTTCATTTTTCTTGTGGCTTTCATGGCTCATTGCTCCTACACTTTGTGTGTACGAGGTGCTGGGGTTCGAACCCACATCCTCATGCATGTCAGGCCAGTGCTGCAACCGCCCAGCCACCGCTCCAGACCCTT
>PVKS010052142.1:0-10873 GCA_004027875.1 Aplodontia rufa
TCTAATACTTTTTTTAGAGTTATAGTGGGAAGGGGAAGGGAGGGATAAGGGAGGGTAATTGGGGGGGGCACTCCTGGGGATAATTGCAATATCCAGAATATTTACACATTTTATACACATTTTATATTATTTTGTTAAAATCTTGTAAGGTTGTTCAAAAATTAAAAAAAAAAAAAACTGGGAATTTGGGCTGGCTGCAGGTGTCTGCAGCCGAAAGTGTTAGCAACTCTCCAGCTAAAAGCTGGGTGTTGCAGCTCTTGGTGTGGTGGAAATTCATCCTGGGAATTTGGCGCCAATCTTCTGGGTTCTTGTCTCATGAATTTGAAGAATAAAATCCATAGACAACCACGGAAGGAGGAGTAGAAGGAGTAGGATTTATTTAGGAAGAAGAGCAGAGACTCCACAAGGCAAAGGGGCACCTGGAAGCAGGACACTGTCTAATGGAGGTTAGGCCAGGGGGTTATATTGATTTGGGGTATGAGCATAATTAACATTCGTGCAAAGCAGGCCTTGAGAAATGCATCTACACCATTGGTTGAACCCTATGCAAAGCAGGCATTGAAACTTAGTACCAAAGTCATTGGTTAAAATCTACACAAAACAGGTAGCAATTCTTTCCAAGTTCCCATATGAGTCCAACCCCATTTCTTAGTTTTTCCGGCCTCAGGGACAAAGTCATTGCTCATACAGGTGAGCCTCATGGTCATTTGCATATGAAGGCCCTGGATATGCCCTGTCAAACACTCTCTACCAGCTAGCTCTTAGAGGGGACCCTTTTTCCTGACTACCTAGCTATTTTACGATCTCTCCTAAAACTGTCTCAATGTCATCATGGCAAAGTAGTACATGTATTATCATCTTCTCATCCAGGAGTATGGGATGACTGAGACAGGAGGAAAGGTTAGGCAGTCAGTGTAGGTAGAATGATGGGGGTCGGGAAGGAGGAAATTGGCTGACAGTCATTTCTTCTAAGAGGGCAAACAGCATCCGCTGTAAACCCCCCAACCCCCACCCACTCCCCAGGGGGCCCCATGCTAACAAAGGTTTTCCAGACCTCTCCTCTGTTGATAAAGGTGCTTGTGAAGGGCTGGTGTGGTGAGTCAGCTGTTAACTTACTTGGCTGGCATGCACAAGGACATGGATTTAAATCCCAGCACCATGTGTGCAATAAAGTTTTGGAACAAGGAAATCCACAATGAAAAACTTTTAAAAAGTTGATTCTCTCTTTCTCTTCCTCTCTTTCTTTCTTTCTTTCTTTTTTTAAAGGCTTGTGGGCCCAGGACCAAAGACTAGATCAGACCAGAGCCCAGAGCTCCTGAGCCCTGCTCCTAGGCTTGGGGGAGGGAAGGCAATGATTAATCATAGAAGGGAGAATCTTGAGGGACTGTAAGAAAGAAGAGCTGGACCCCCTCTTTGAATTCTTGGCTCTGAGGCCCTTCTTCTGGAGAAGTCTTTTCTTTCCGTTCTCTCTTCAATAAACTGCTTGTCCTCAGTGTCCCTCGGTTTCATTCTTTGACTCCGAAAGGACACAAACTCAACATTACAAAACTGGCATCACAGTCATTGCACATTGTGTATCCAGAGATAGTATTATTGACAACTAGGACATGTTTTTACTGTAATTTGTGGAATCAGTCTGAAGCCATTGTCTTAGTCCTTGAGATGCAGCTTTAGGCAAAACAAGTGATATCAAATTTAAATTTATCCATCTGGCCTTACAGTCCTGTTCTGAATTATCTCCTTTGCATTTTCTAATGTTAGCTCTGGATTTCGGGACTTTTTCTACTTATTCATTGGTCTCCAAGTTAGATTTAATTTTTCCCCCTGCTGTACAGAACCATGAACAAAAACTCTGAGATATAATGTGTGTTAAACTCCCATCTCTGCCACTAACTAGCTGTGAAAGGTGGGAAATATGCCTTGACTTTCTAAGCTTACTTCCCACCTGATAAATGTAGAAAATAATTAATAGCTAACTCATGGGGTGGTTTTCAATGTTGTATGGATTATTCCATTTAAAACAAGTAGCAGATTACACAATATTTCATAATTCTTTTTAAATGTTAACTGTTAAAATTTTTATTACACTAATCTCAATGAATATGGAAATGATGAATGTGACTTGACCCTAAAACAACACATATGTGACAATGCGATATGGGCATATTTCTAACCTTCCTTTGGCAAATATTAATATAAAATAAGTAACATTGAAATACAACCTAGAACCAGATCATTGTAAAATATTACCTCTATAAAAAGATTACAGCAAGTATTGTAAAGGTGAAGTTACTTAATGTCTCCCTAAATTAGTTTAAAAATGAGAATGTAATGATTGATCACAATCATAAAGACAATAAATGGCTACATTTTAATGAGAAAATTTGACATATCATTATTCCATGGTAATGTGGTCAAATTACTTTCCTTAGCTGCGATAATACACAGGCTAGAAGAGTGATAAATTAATGCCTTTTTGATGCAAGTACCTCATAAACTTTAGTTGCATGGCAAAATAAAATCTGAGTATGATTCAGGGTAATGACTCAGAAGAACCTGGAAATATTTTTTCATTTTCTACCAAATGAAAAATACTGTTCTCTGCAAGGATCTCTACTGATGTTTCATAACTGTAACATGAATGCATAATCAAATAAATTATTCCCCACTTGATAAATACATGACTCCTACTTGAATATCTTTATGCAAAATCTCCTTTGTATACTGTAGCCCTCTCCTTAGGACCAGACAGCAGCTCTGTGTGAGGACACTGGTGAGGAATCTCTTTTCATTTATTACCTCCTGGAGTTCCTGGTGTTTTGAAAATTGACCAGTGAAAATAGCTTCCAGATGTTTCCTCTATGATATGCATGCAAATGAATATGAACTTTCTTTTCTACCAACCAAAGAGGGGGAGAGAAGGTTGGGGAGGAGCTTGTCCAGGACACTGGGGCAGAAAGCTTTCTCTCAGAAATGTTTCCCAGCTAAGCATTGACCGCTGCCCTAGGCCTTTGTCTCCAGGCAGGCATACCTGTGCTGAAGATCAAAACCAAGGAATCAAGAAGGAAGATGAGTCACCTCAAGCTTAGCATTGAAGCAATTGGATGCTTCCTTTTTTACATCTACTACATGCCTCTATGGAAAGAGTGGCTTGGGATATGATCATTTAATTAACGATGTTTGATATAGCAGAATAGCTATAGGTTAAGAGGCAAATGTTGCTTATTTATCATTTATAAGTTCAAGTAATTAAATTAAATGTTCATTTGAAATTAAATGTTCATTAAAAATATCTTGAGGGGCTGGAATGGAGGCTCATCAGTTAAAGAGCTTGCCTGGCATGCACAAGGATGCAAGTTTGAACCCCAGCACTACATACACAACTAAGTGTTGAGAAAAAGAAAACACGTGCATAAATACAATTGATTCTCTTTATCTCTTCCTCTCTATCTTTAAGGAAAACTTGAAAATTTTGACAACTAACTCTGCCCCTTATAATGGTAAGATCTGCTAATTTTTATATAAAATATCAGGTACATTACTTAGGTGTAGTTTTGTCCTACAGTCAAACAAAAGTGATGCTTTGGTGATATTGTTCACCACTACATTCTGTCCAGGTCACACTGGAATGAAACGAAAGCAGAGATAATTTTACGTCTAATAAGTCATAGTTAATCTCTTTCTGGTATCATTTTCTTGTAGACATTGGACAGTGTGTCAAACCAGAAAAGAATAAAATTTTAACCAACAGGAGAATGCAATAATCAATCAGGAATCTGATATTTTCTGGGCTGATCAAGGTTATCTCCTTGTTCTCTGAACACACCATTGATCCATTGTTGACCTCAGATAAACAAGGCAAACATAAGTCAAAGGTCAGTTGGAGGTAAGGAAAAATAACTGTTATTGAGGTGCCCAAAAAATTACCTTACAGATCCACGATACATTATGAGGTTGGCATCATTTTCAAGTACTTGAAGAATTTACTACAAGGTGGGGATGATTTTATATGGACAAATGTAAGTGGGTAGGTACTACATGGGCTTTCTGTAGAGTTCTCATAGAAGAATTTTAGAATGATAAATGGAACTATAGTCTGTACTTTTGGTTCTCAACTGCATTCCTTCCATTCTTTGGATTTCAAGGTTTTCAACACGACTGAGGGCTTTAGCAATGATATTGGAAAATCTTTCTGAAGGGCATTTTGCAGGAGTGAAATCCCTGTCCTTAGTTGAAATGTAGTTCAGAGACCACAGATGTATGCCAGAAGCTGTCCTCAAGGTGTTGAGGGGTGAGAGTGCAGAATCCTGAGCTACCCCATGCTTCTCTGAAAATACAGGCAGTCTGAGTAAAACCAAAGTCAAGGAGTGGGGAAATCTACTCTGGTCCTTAATGTCACTGGCTCAGGTGGTCCTCTGGCTCAAGCAGGGTAAAAATTAAACGTAGCTAACAATGAGACAAGAATCATTTATTGCGTTAATTCACATAGCACGGTGGCTGTCCCACAGGGAGAGTAGCAAGAAAATCTAGGGGTGAACAGCACATATGTATTTGGCAGGGGGCTAGAAATTCACACAGTCATAAGTTATACTGTAGTCTTTCATTGTGTCTGCTGCCAATTTGCACAAGGTCAAAAATGCCTCTCAAATGGTATTAGGTCTCCCATCTGGAGGACTTTTTGGTGTGTAAAGGCATTTAATTGAGGGTTGCTTTGGGTCAGTTTCGGTCCAATCTGCTTGCGTTGGCTGGATGTTTTCTTGTTTGTCTTAAACAATGGGTGTGGTTGGGAAGCGCCTCTTGCGGTGTATTTCAAGCATAGAGCGTGCAGTCCCTTTTCTTTCAGCAGTCACCAACTGAAACTTTAATCCTTTACTCCTGCTCATTAATAGGAGGAACCACAAAACCACATAGCAGAAGACATCAAAAGTCTGGGCCTAGAAAGCAAAGTGCTTCGGGTGATTGTGCTCTCATCACGACTGTCTGGCTCGAGGGGCGCTGGTGCTTCAGATTGTTAGAGAATAGAGTAGTGACAGGAAGAAGATGAAGATTCTGAAGGAGGATTTCACCTGAACAAGCCAACTTCAACTATCACATGTGGATGGGGAACAGTAAACTCTCTGAAATCCTACGTATTGCACAAACTAAGAACTGTTTTTGCTGCTAAACGTTAACATAATAGAAGGAAAACCTGATTTCCATAAATATCATGTCTATAGTATACAATGATATCTATAAATTTATTTTACTTCTCTTTGTGGTGAAATTAAAAATATATCACAAGATGCTATAATCATATTCAATCACACTATTTTATATGATGCCTTATTTCCTTAAAAAACAGAATAAACTCTCAGAGTTTATATTTATACTTCAATAGCAATTTTTTAAAAAGCACCATCCCAAGAAGATGTTATGGTAAAGATTAAGACACTTGCAAAGACTCTCAGTACTGAAAAATAAAATAAAATATTCCTGAGAAAGTCATGACAGGGCTTTAGAAACCTTCAAAGGGATAGAATTCTTTCTTATGTCCAGTGGCATATTATAGAAGAAATATAATTGTTTTCTAAAGTTAATGTTTGCCTTTTACGTTCAGTAACAGTTTTCTGCTTTCTGACACTTTAATTATTCAAGGAATAACAGAAGAGGTTCTTGAAACTCTGGAATGTGATGTTAAACAGATGTAAGAGTGAACTGGGTAGAGATGGAAAAAGGGAGAACTGAAGAATGAAATTTACCAAATTATGCCATGTACATAAATGTACCTGCCACTGTGAATTCCATCTTTATTGTGATCTATAAAGTACTGATTAAAAAGCAATAAATAAATAGAAGGAAAACCAGGAGAGTAGAGGAAAGTGTACAGGGCGGGGACATGAGCAGAGGGAAATGGAGGTACCCGAGGTTCTCATGGAGTAAAGTATGTGCCACACGTGTATGAATATGTCAAAAATCAACCCCACTATCATGTATAATAATAATGCACTAATAAAATCATTAAAAATACGAGAAAAATGAAAAGCCATAATTTTATTAAAAGATAACTTAATTATCTTCCTAATGGACATTGAAAATGGCCTTTAATGCCCCCTCTGGCTTTTGTATTATTCTAATTTAGTATGGAAAAGAAAGATAATAATGAACTCAAAATAATTCTCAATGAATACTTTCAGCATCCAGCACAAAATGGAACAAATACAATATTTCAGCAAATAAAAGAAAGCAATTAAATCCCTCTACTTCTACTTATTAAAACTAAAGAAATATGTAGCAGCTGACCAATTATTTTTTTAAATAGGGGGTGAACTGGGCAAAAGTACTAGGAGACACTGTAAAAATTTAGAAGATATTTTGCTAATTTTGTATCTTAAATTATTTATGGTGAATTAAACAGCACTAGTTATGTGTAACTATAAAATGGAGCTATATTCTAGAAGATCAGAACAAACTAGTTGATTATTAATATCTCAACAAAAATCTGAAAAGAAAAATGCATATTTGACACAATTTATTTAATCTAAAGACAAGAATGTAATTATCTATAGAAGTTGAGTTTAAAAAATTAGGAAATATCTCTGATCACCATGAGCCATGTGAAATAACCTCTCTTTCATAAGCCAGTCCTGGGGGTGAAGTCACTACCTATAGAAGCTTAACATATGGGAACGTGTCACCTGGATCAGGCTGGCTCCAAGTTGGCATCTCCCAGTCGTTGGGTTCCAATGCATGGATCTTCCAGGATCAGATTTTGGACACAGTGAAAGTGCCAAAATTTGGAAATGCTCTCCAGTTTTCTTGTGTGTATGTTTTTGTTTTTGCTTTGATTTTTGTTTCCTGCCATGATGGAGCAACAGAGATGAAATTTTATATATGTATACATATTGGTAGATGTAGATATGATGAAACATAGACATATATTGCAGGACTGTGATATTTGAAAGAAGAGGAAAACACAAAATGTACCTTTGATAACTCCTGGCTTTATTCCTGAACACGCTCTGGAGCGAAGTGCAAAATGGCATCCCAAGCAGAGAAGGACAGTCTCAGGGATTCTAGAGCACAACTGGTGTTGGTGTCACTGAGTTGATTGGAAAAGGCAGTCAGATTTGCAGACATGAAGGACCTCTCTAACAAGGATGATTCAGGTGGTGATCCCTGAAGAGCTCTGTGTCTTTGCTCAATGCTAATGTGGGCATGCACAAATGGGTTGACACTCACGGAAGTCTGGCAAACACTGGGTTTTGAATTCCTGCTAAAACAAAGTTGTGCACTCCTGCTTTGAAACCCAGCAAGACCTAGCTAAAAAGGTACTGGGGCACTGCGAGTAGCATGGATCTCAGAAGGGCATGACTTTGGGTTTGAGCTCCTTACAGTGGGAAGTCTCATCAGCCACCCAGCAAATTCAATGGAAGTGCCAGAAGAACAAGCTGGGAGGGTGGGGTCAAACTGTCCCCAGAGCAAGGATTCCATAGACACCACCCCAACAAAAAGTCCTTCAAGCCCCAAACAACAACTAATTTAATCAACTAGTCAATGAAGTTTAACAGTTGTTGAAAAGGAAAGAAAAATCCAGAACTCAACAATGTGAAAATCAAAATATCTAGAAATATTTAAATACATATTTTTTTTCTAAGAAAGAGAGGGACAGTGAGAGAGAAAGAAAGAGTGAATCAATTTTATTTAGTTTTTCATGTGGCTTTTGTTGCTCTGACATTTTGTTGTGTACATGGTGCTAGGGTTCAAACCTGTGTCCTTTCACATGCCAGGCAAGTGTCAAAACTGCTGAGCCACCACTGTGGCCCCTAAATATGTATTTTTCTGAAAGAGGGAGAGTGTGAGAGAGATACAGAGAGAGAGAGAGAGGGAGGGAGAAACAATTTTATCTAGTTTTTCATGTGGCTTTTGTTGCTCTGACACTTCATCCTGTATGTGGTGCTGGGGTTCAAACTTGTGTACTTGTGCGTGCCAGGCAAGTGCTGTAACTGCTGAGCCACTGCTCCAGCCCCTAAATATGTATTTTTAAAGTTAGATTAATTTTTAGATAGATTAGAAAAATATATATTAGATAATATCTAAAATCAGATCAATAGTTTAAAATTTTTATTTGCTATATTCTGACAAAAAAGAAAATATGATCTATAGTCACGAGAAAGATCAATCAAGGAAAGGGGTGGATTTATATAGAAATCAAACCAGCGTATCCCAAGAAAAAAACCAGAACTGTCCTAGGTGAGCTCAGCTCCCTCCTCCTTAAAGAAATCTGTCCCTCTCTAAATTTAGAGTTGACTGTTTCCCATGCAACCTCAGGTTTCCAATGGGCTAGGAAAAAGTCGTTTTATCCATTGGATATTTTATGCATACATTTGTTATCGTGAGTGTGGGAGCAATGCTTTTCCTCTTGCTGCCCATCTCTGAGAACTCATTCTCATTTAAAATTTAGAATATACTAATATTTTATAACTGCCTTCTTTTTCTAATTTTATTGGTTCTTTTTTAGGTATACTTGATATAAGCATACGCATGACATAGTTATAAAAGCATGGAGTTTAACTTGTTACAATTCAGTCTCCAGTCTTCCCCTCCCTCTCCCTTCCTTCCACCCCATTGTTTTTACATAAATGACTTTAGGATATACATTGGCAAGCTTATAAAAGTTTGGCATGTACCTTATTTTAACTCACGTCCCTTCCCCTCCCTTCCTCCCACTCCTGTTCTTGATAGATATACTTAACAATAAGATAAACACTAACTATAAATACATGCAGCATAGCTTACTCTAACTCAGTTCCCGTTAGCTCCCCGCCACCCCCTCCACTGCTTCTCCATTCTCTTCCCTCTATTCTTTTGGTCTTTCTGCACAACTATCTTCTTTTCAAACAATATGGTCTACTAATTGTTGAGTAGCTATTTAATTTAGGGTAAAATAACATCTTTAAAATATTGGGCATATATCCATTGATGAAGGGACAACTTTCTAATTATTCAAGATTTTATTTTTGTTATCAATAAATGTTTTTTCTTAGGTTTTTAAAATAGCTTTTATTTTTTAAAAGTTAATATGTGCATTACAGGAAACAGAAAGATACAAGCCAGAGATGTTTTTTATTTCCTTTTTAATATTTCATAATTTCTTGTTAATTTAGATTTTTATACCAAGGACATTTTTTGCTGCTGTTTAAAACATAAAATTGGATTTAATTGTGTTTTCCAACTGGCCATCCCTCTGTATTAGAACGTGCTTTATTCTTCATTTGTAGGTCTTGTGTCTCTTCATTCTGACAAGCTCTGGTAATTCCCTTGGATTTTGTAGGTCTACAATCATATTAAATCTAATAGAAACAGTATGCCAGGGGCTGGAGCGGTGGCTCGGTGGTTGTGGTGCTTGCCTGGCATGCACAAGTATGTGAGTTCAAACAACAAAGTTTCTGAGCAATGAAAGCCACATGGAAAACTAAATATAAAATTGTTTCTCTCTCTCTCTCACTGTCCCTCTCTCTTTAAAAGAAAAAAAAGAAACAGTATGCCATATAATTTCCATATTGAAATGCACTTTTTTGTTTTTCCTGTTTTTGTATTAATTAGTAAGTATCTTCAATACAAGAATAAATGTTTGTATTATAATAAATGGTGGTTTCAAAATAAGCATGCTCTTTATCTTAATGGAAATGCTTGTACAATTTCACATCAAGCATAAAATTGCCGTAGTTTTGCTAGTTAACTTTTATTATTTTAAGAAATTTCTATTTTTAGTTGTTAAAGTCATGAAAAGACATACTGATTTTAAAAATGCTTCCCACCATCCTTTAAGAAAAGATTTCCTTTTTAAAAATAACTTAATAATCTACACTAAAATAAAAAATCCTAGTGTTTACCAATCCTTACAGTATCGTGATCATCTTACTGGTCACAAGCTTCCGGTTTATGGTAACCTCTTCTATCCTTGTTCTTTTGGGCACCTGGGTAAAGAAGAGTCATGTAATGAAGTTGTACTCCGTACTCTGAACTACTTTCCTTAGATAATAATTTATGTGCCTTGTGCTCTCTGTGACGATGCCTTTCCCACACCCAGTCAAATAAACCAAAGGGAGCCAGGCTGGAGCTCCAGAATTCCACAAATTCCAGGCAAAGCCATGGCACAATCCCTTAACCCTGTAGCCTCGCCACCACAGTCTGCCTTCTTAGCACTGATCCCTCTCTGTTCTTGAGAGTTTGGTAATTAAGTCTACACTTCAGCCTGGAGCCCTGGCTCAGCAGTTGAACTTGCCTGGCATGCACTAGGATGCGGTTTCAAACCCCAGCACCGCATACGTAACTAAGTGTCACAGAAAGAAAGGTCACATAAAAAAAAAAAAATCGATTCTCTCTTTCTCTCTTTCCTTCTTTCTAAAAAAAATAAAAAGACTACATTTCCAGGTCATCAGTTATACTCCTCAAATGATCCATACACCCCCTCACAGGACTCCTCTCCTCAAACTTCAAGTGGACCCAAGCAAACATCTTTTCCTTCTGAATCTTATAATCCATCAATAACAGAACTCTCTGGACATTTACTTTCTTTCTTGGATGTTTTTAACTTATCCTAATTAAAGCCCACTCTGTTCTCTCTAATAATGTTATCTCACATCTAGCTCCCTTAATTGGCTGATTTTCTCTTTTACTGTTGTCACAGAACTAGACTTAGAATAGAGAAATTTCCCCTTTGCTCCTTTTTGTCACTACCATATAACTGGCTTTAAAGGTCAGGCCACTGCTTGGAAGTGCATTACAACATTACTGCTCTTGAGTTTACATAGAATGCTACCCATTCATGTTTCAAGTCCTTAAATCCCACTGTTAAATCTCCTGCATTTTGAGAAGATTTTAACTTTTGCGT
>PVKS010052143.1:0-10878 GCA_004027875.1 Aplodontia rufa
TATTTCTAGCCACATGCAGTATAAATCATCTTTATGTTCTTCATGTTCCAACCCAAACAAAAGGGACCACTCTTCCCCCAAACATATCCCACATTTTCACATCTCCTTTTCTTTGCCGACATGATTCTTTCTTCCTAGCCTGTCTTCAGGGATTCAAACCTAAGGCCTTACACACACTATTATCCTCCTCTTTTCTAACGAGAATTGTACTTAGTTCCTTGTTGTTCTTTCCCTAAAGTAAAAAAAAAAAAAGGCTTCCTCCATGTCACCTCTCTTGGAATGGAACTTCCTTGGCAGAAATGTTCCCTCCGTCACCTGCGCTTTCCTGGAACTTTGCCACATTTGTCCCTTCTTTTCTAACTACATTCCCCTTTACATCATAGCCATCTTTGAATTTGTCTCGCTTGAGGATTAGGAGCGAGTCATAAGTCAGTGCTCACATTTCCTGTGTTACCCAGATTGACTTACATGGTGGCTCGCACATTTAACTTAAACTAATAACAGCTAATGTGTTGTAATGACCATATGCCAGACATTGTGCTTGGTGCATTATAAAGATCATCTCATTTAATCTTCATAAAAACTTCGTGAGGTAGGAACCATGCTGAGTCAACAGTTAAGAACAGGGCTGGAGCGGTGGCTCAGGGGTTTCGGCGCTTGCCTGGCAAGCACGAGGACCCAAGTTCGGGCCCTAGCACCACGTACACAACTAAGCGTTGGAGCAACTAAGGCCATGTGAAAAACTAAATAAAGTTGTTTCTCTCTTTCTCTGTCTCTCTCACTGTCCCTCTCTCTTTAAAAATTAAAAAAAAAAAACAGTTAAGAACATACTGCTGATAAAGGAGGGAGAAGTAAACAGGACCCACCTAGCTAGTAAGCGGAGAAGGCTGAATCTGAAACCAGACACTGATTTCAAAACCCCTGACTCCAACCACAACGCTCCACCGAATGAACAAATAGGCAAGGCCTACCACGGCAATGCAGCCCAGCTCAGAAGCTGCTTGCCTGTGAAAGCGACTAACTGGCCTCCCTTTCTCGTAGCTTTTAGGGGTTTTTAGCAATGTTGACATTTCAGACAGGTGTCTGCTTGCTGAGAATATGATCTATCAAGTGGAAGCGTGGTTTAAATCTGATTCTGTTGATTATCTTTATAGTTTATCAGGTACTTACAGAAATTTTTGTTCTAGGAGCATGAGAACCAAAATAGCCTGTGACTGCCGGTGAGACTGCAGACTAATTCAACCACTCTGGAAAGAGTGTGGAGATTCCTCAAGAAACTAGGACTAGAACCACCATATGACCCAGCTATTCCACTCCTTGGTGTTTATCCAAAAGATCTAAAATCAGCATACTATAGCAATGCAACCCGGTCAATGTCTATAGCAGCATAATTCACAATAATCAAATTATGGAACCCATAATTTGAATAGATGAAGGGATTAAGAAACTGTGATGCATACACACAATGCAGTTTTACTCAGCCATAAAGAAGAAGGAAATAACGGCACTGCTGGTGAATGGATGGAAATGGAGAAAATCATGCTGAGTGAAATCAGCCAGATTCAGAAAATCAAAGGTCAAATGCTTTTTCCTCATACATGAAAGCTTGAACAAAATAAAGGAAAGAAGAAGATTGAGGAGGGGATCAGATAGCATAAAGATACAGGAAAGGTCTGTAAATTAGAAGAAGGAGAATGCGAGGAAGGAAGCAGGGGAAGGGGAAGATAAATGGAATGCATTTAACAAAATCATGTTATATTCAAATATAAAGAGACCAAAGGGAATTTCACTTTTATGTATGTAGATGTAGAAGAAAGGAAGTTTAATAATGTAGAGAAGGGAGAATAGGGGGAGGGAGGAGGGAGAGAAAGGGCAGGGAATGGGGCTCAAAATCAAATGCCTTACTTGTATGATTTTGTCAGAATGATCCCAATTGGGCTGGAGCAGTGGCTCAGCATTTACTGCACTTGCCTGGCATGTGCAAGGACCCAGGTTCCAATTCCAGTACCACATATACAACTAAGTGTCAGAAAAACAAAAACCAGATGAAAAAATAAATAAAATTGAGCCTCTCTTTTTAAAAAATGAACCCAATTTTTATGTATAATTACAATGCTCTAATAAAAAATATAAATACATATATTTTAAGAGACAGAGGGACAGTGAGAGAGATAAAGAGAGAATCAATTTTATTTAGTTTTTCATGTGGTTTTTGTTGCTCTGACACTTCCTTGCGTACATGATGCTGGTGTTCAAATCAGCGTTCTCATGCATGCCAGGCAGGCACCATAACTACTGAGCCACCGCGCCAGCCCGAAAAAAATATATTTTAAAAAGAATAAAAAAAATAAAAATAAAAGAAAGGGAAGGGAAGGAAGAAGAAAGCAGTCTCTGAATTCTTCCAAAACAAGACAACATGAGACTACAATGGCAAGATTTCAGAGCCAGTGAAGGGGAACTCAGAATGTAATGTTCTATTCTGGGTTTACAAACAAAGATGGGACCCTGGACCGCACAGAGAAGAAGAGCTGCATGGTCAGTTCCTAGAAGCAGTTCAAGTAACCTTGTTTTATCTTTCATTTTATAACTAAGTTTTCATCTCATCCCATATCAGGTGTGTGTGTGTGTGTGTGTGTGCGCGCGCGCTCACGCCTGTGATACAAAATACATCACCAGGTTTACCTGAGGTAAATCAAAGTATCTCAAAATCAGAGCCATTTATATTTTGGCCCACGGTTGTGGATACCAAGGTTTCCAACATGCATATTTTCCACCCCTGCACTCATTTCTTCCACAGAGTGAGATGCCAGTAACCATTTGCATTATGGACACCGCTAACTAAAAGGTCAAAGGGAGGGATCTGACTTAAATACTCTTTCTCACATGCACTTTGAATTGTATGAAAGAGGAAGGGTGTGTTCAAAACCAAAGGGGCTGCTTGAAATTGCAGTTAGCTTCAAACAGACTCTAATCCATTCCTTTGGTTTTAGTAAAAGCTGCTGTCCACTTTGTGTTCTGTACCGTGTTTAAGTAGAAACATCATGTTCTCAGTTCCCCTGTCTATGGAGTAATGGAGGCATTTACAGCTCATTCTGAAGGAGTTTCTGAAAAGTGAATATAAAATATTTCTCTGATATAAATGATTCTACAACTTTTTTTTTTTGGTACCAGGGATTGAACCCTAGGGTGCTTAACCACTGAGCAACATCCCCAGCCCTTTTTATTTTTTATTTTGAGACAGGGCTGGGCTTCATTAAGTTGCTAAGGCTTGCTTTAAACTTGCAATCCTCCTGCCTCAGCCCCCTGAGCCACTGGGATTATTATAGGTGTGCACCACCAAGTCTGGCTGTTTCTACAACTTTTGCTCTAGAACTGTGCTTGTGGGTCAAATGAACTCTCAGAGTAAAGCCAGGAGCCAGTTCCTTAATAAGCCTTTGACAGATCTGATTTGGGGGAGGGGCAGTGAGAAAAAGCAAATAAACTGTATTTAAAGAAGGTAGTGAAAGGGGAAAGAAAGATGAAGACACCGGGACAAGAGAAGGAAAGGAAAGGAGAATGAGAAGAGAAGCCCTGTGAGACTGTAATGACTCAAAGTTACTCCAGGTGACCAGTTCCACACCTGCCAGCCCTAGCCTTTACTCAAGCACTCCCCCTTCCTCTGTCCCAGCTCCTCTGGCCTCAGATACCCCCCACACCCTCCCACCTCACTCCTCCCCACCTGCGGTTCCTTGGCAAGAAATGCTTTTCCTCCAGAGACCCCCCCAACCTCAACACTTAAAATAGCAAACCCTACCCCAGCACACTCCCTTCCGCTCATCCCTACCAAAATTTTCTCACCAGCAATGATCACCCTCTAAAATGCCACATCATTTTATTTACTTATTTGTGTGGTTTATTATTCAGCTCTCTGCCACTACACCGAGCAGAAATAGAAGCACCGAGAGCAGGATTTTTGTCTGGATTTTCACTGCCATGTCCCTGGCAACTCAGAGAGCACCTGCTTCAAAAAAAAAAAATTGTCGGATGAATGAATGGATGAGGGTGGAGATGCCCAGTTCGCCTTAAAGTTGCCTCAGTATGCAAGGTGGTCAACTCTTATGTATTAGACCCAGCAAAGGTATTAGACCAGCACATAACCTTGGGCATTCATAGTGATATATTGGGTGGAGGAGGAAGGGGGCAAGGGGAGGGGTAAGGGTTGGAGAAAAGGGTGGCCTCTAGGGGGGTAAAATCTAATTTTAAGAATATATATATATATATATATATTCTTAAATATATATTCTTATATATTCTTAAAATTAGATATATATATATAGTTTCATTGGATGCATTTTTGATTGTACAACAATTAAATTTCTTAATAAAAAAATAAAAAAAGTTGCCCCAGTCTGGTATTGCCCCTTCTTTCCAAGCCAGCTAAGAAACTGCTATGCCTTCTATAAGAACGTGGCAACAAAAGATGAAAGGAACTCGTAGCCTCAGTAAGTGCTTTGGACCTAGAGAGGGACGCCGGGATGACAGTGAATACGTAGGGGTTAAGGACTGAGCGTCCACGTGCCCTCTCCAATTCACGTACTGAAGTGCTAACCCCCAGTGTGACTGCATTTGAAGATGGGACCTCTAAGGAAGAAATCAGGGGTAAACGAGGTTACAAGAGTGGGGCCCTGATTCAATAGGAATAGTGTTGAAGAGACAACAGAGCACTCGCTCGTTCTCACTCTCTTTCTCTGTCTCTCTTCACACACACTCAGAAAAGAGCCACATGAATACACCGTGAGAGGGCAGCTGTCTGAAAGCCAGGAGGAACACACTTACCAGGAACCGAATTGGCCAGAACCTTGATCTGGAACACTGTGAAAGCACACACGCTGTTGAAGCCACACAGACTCTACAATCTGTCACGGCAGCCCAAGAAGACAAATACAGAGGGCCAGAGAAGAGTCCTGAATTGGCACATGAAGTTATTAAAGATAAACTTTGCCCTCCTGAAATTTTGTCATGTGCTCTGTTGCCAACAGACACCTTTTGCCCCTGAAGATCCTATTCAGTCCATCTGTGACTTGGCTGTGTCTGCTATAAATGCCCACACAAGTGTAGATCCTCATAGATGGAAACATTGGTCATGTGATATCAATTTTACAGATATATAGATATATTTTCCATCTATATTTATCAACAGTGTACAGATGAGGTATATTTACTTATCTCGTTTATATATCATCCAGTATAGCTGGTAAAGGAAACTTTTTCTCTAAAAGTCTTTGCTTTCCAACTGTAAACTCAGCTTGGGAAGCTAGCTACGCTGCTGCCACAAATTTCGATTCTTGACAGGAGGTCAGTGCTGAAGCCTGTGAGGAAGGCCCACAATGCCCAGCGGGTGTAAGGATCTAATCTGCCATCCTCATGGGTTCCGGAGCTCTGGGTCTCCTGACCCCCAATATGAAGAATGGCTGGCATACAGCTACAGAAAACCTCTGAGAGTCCTGCCCTGCCCTGCCACCATCTCTGAGAGTTCCTCCAAGCTCAGAACAAAGAGGCACACTTCAGAGCATGGCAGAGGAGAACAGCATTGGCAGAATACTCAGGTCTTGTTACGAACAGCTCAGGGACTGTCCCAATTCTGGTGGCATGCTAAGAGCAGAGTCTGGATGAAGCTGGAAGGGACAGGAGAAATGTGAAGGATGAGATTGGCAGATGACCAGAGATTC
The DNA here is from genome assembly GCA_004027875.1 of Aplodontia rufa. Classification (NCBI taxonomy): domain Eukaryota; kingdom Metazoa; phylum Chordata; class Mammalia; order Rodentia; family Aplodontiidae; genus Aplodontia; species Aplodontia rufa. Next base: position 5,709 of record PVKS010052143.1, read on the forward strand.
TGTTGGGCCGAAGTGCAACTCTTCTCATCAGGAGCATGGCTGATCCTTCACCCACCCTCCTGCTGGTAGAGGGGGACCACCAGGACCACTAAATAACTATATATGCCATAAGACAAGTCATATCTCTGTGGTGTGGCACTCAAGCCCAGGATGGATGGGGAGATGTCTTGATGTTGACCTTGGGCCAGGCACACTCATTCTTACACTCTTATCTGGAACCATCTTTGTTCAAAAGCTTGAGGCACTGGGCTCTCAGCTGTTTCACTTGGTCTCTCCCTATGTCCAGGGTAGTCAGGGCCTCACTCCCACTGTCAAGATACATCACCTATTTTACATGCTGATTGTCACCTAAAAATCACACAATTCTGTGCAGAAGGACAGAGATAAGTGTATTTATAGCAGAACATTCACATAAATGCACTTGTACATTCATGCATGTTCATGTGAGCATAGAAAATAATGTGAAAACAACTGCTTGATAGCAGGAAATGTTAGTTAGCTGGAGAGATTGGAGGAGGGAAGCAGGAAGACTGTTGCTTTTTGTTTTAAAGAAAATATTTCTACATTGGTTATCCCCCTTTATTTGTGACCCTGTCATTTTTATGTCATGGCTCCTCAATCAATTTCCCTGGACAGCAGTTTCCTCCAGAACTTTCAAGGCAGCATCAGAATCACAGCTGCCCTCTCCAAGGGCTCCTCAACTCTATTGAATACCAGCCCTTTCCTAGTCCCAGAAGCCCAGTCTTTGACTCATTTTCTTCTTGCCAGACCCCATCCTTTGCAGCTCTGCCCCCTGCCCTTCTTTCCTCCCTCTCGCCCTGGCTCAGAGTCTTGTCACATGACCTCTGCCTAGATTGCTGCAGCATCAGCTCTGAAACATGTTCCGCACCCTCCAGCTTCTCCTACCTCCTGTGGATCTTCTGATGCCTCCAAGAGAAAGTTTCAGTCCATCCTCTTGCTCACCTGTGCTAAAATTTGAACTCTCCACATTGCCTGCTTAATAATCCAGGGTGACGCTACTACTCACTACTATTCCATTCCAGCTGACAATGCTGTTTAAAGAGCTTCACCACATAAATTCCAACTTCCTCCCTTGCTCTCCCATTTCAACCATCTGCAGACCATGCCTCAAGCTCACACAGGAAGACATGCATGATGACTCTCTACCAGCCTGCTGCTGGTGACTCTTGACACTCCTCTCCTCCCTGTCTCTGCCTAAGGAAATTCTATCCCTCCTTCAACAGTTACTTTTGACTGCCACTTTCCACTAACTAAACATGCTTTATCCCTCCTCGAGTGCCCGGAGAATGCAGTGGGTCTTCGTGAGATCTCACTTTACTCTACATTGCTATATTTATCTATGAACTTCTCTATTCCACTCCACTAAAGTGAAACCTTACTGAAGGAAGAGAAGAAACTCTTCCATGAATCTGTGGATTACCTAATAATATCTGAGCATCTTACAGTATTGACTCATACTGTGTACTAACATTTGTGAACTTGGTTTGGGTTGACATGTATCTTCACAGAAATCAAAAGAGGAGGGGACTAATATTTGTTGAACAATCACTGCGTTCCAGGTAATGAATTATCATATGAGTTCCATTTCATTTTAACATAAATGCAAATTTTATGTAGCTATACACAAAAATAACCAAAATATGCCAGATTAAATTATACCAGAAGCTCCTATAAAATAATACCAGGCAGCTGACAGTACTGCACTTATATTTATTATGATAAGCTTTAATTAAATATGAACAATCAAAAGTTAAAACTTACAAAGAACATGTTTTCAAAGAAAAATTAATTTGATCTCTACGGTCTCATCCAATTACATAATGCTATTATATGCAAGGTAATTGATGCTGGGTATATTTTATACTATCTGTGATATATCATAATACTATTAACCGTACTATTTAACTGACCTGAATGTCCCATTTTCTGATTGTGCTGGTTACCAGAATATGTATTATTTCTATTCTCTTGAACTGTGAGAGTGAGGAAGCCACATATACTTAGAAATATTTATAAATCTAAACATAGAAGGATAATAATTCCAGAAACAAGTTGAACTAAAGCAATTTTAAAACAATTTGAGACTTACTTTTATTCTATAGAAAGAAAAAAATGTTTTCAGATGAAAGTTTCCCCGTCATACTGAGTTACGTATGTATAACATTCCCCTAAAGTGGCACAGACCCCTCCCCAGAATTTTAATACTTTAACTCTTTCATTTTTAATTTCCCAATCTCATAAAGTCCCCTGAAATAACAGGAGCTTATTTTAAGGTTTTATGAATAAATTATAATTGGAAAGGATTATTTTAAATAAAGATATAACTTACCCACGAAGAAGTCAGAAATGGCCAAGTTAAGCAAAAAATAATTACTTCGATGTCTAAGGTTTCTGTCCACTGCAAAAGCTAAAATGACCACAGCATTTCCTACCATTATGGCAAAAGCTAGTAAGGACATTAAAAATGCTAAAGTAATTTGATAACTTGATAGTGAGCTATTCGTACTATTAATGTCTGACATCACATCAAATGATGAAGAAGCTCAATGTAGCAAATTAATTCAGCCAGTAAGTTCTGACAAGTACGTCTTCCAACCAGATACCTAAAATATATAGTCGCCTACTCAAAACAACATTTTTCAATCTTATGCTGATCTCATAGTACTTCCTGATTCTTGATAAAGAAAACTTGTGGTAACAGTTTCCCTTTAACTGACACTGAAAAAGTATTTTCAAAAAGCAGTGAAACGTTTTATCTTAAGCAATTTGGTATATGATTTGTCCATCTCCCAGGAACAGAACAACATTATATAATATCTATAAAATACAACTGATACATGGTGTGGGTGACAAGCTGGGCTCAAGTGAGATTCATTTTAAAACTAATGTAGATCCAGTTAAACATTTTCTTCTGGTCATGATGGGATGACAGGGGCTCAATATCATTGTCCCATCTGAAACAATCAAAAAGTTGAATAAGAGTTTTCAAGGCGCTGGACATGAGGCAATGAAGGACAGTGATCCCCGAGGGAAGGGGGAATAAGGAAAACCCTGAAGTCACTACACTCGTGTAGTGTCTTAAGAGTCCCCATGGCACACGCAAGGAGGCCAAATCTGGACTCCCTGGGATATGGGATGGAGCTGAGAGTTGGGAATGCCAGCTCAGGAAGAAAACCCCAGAGGTCTGCAGAGGATGCCACTGAAGTACTCAGCAGAGTACTTGATCAGCACAGGGTATGGGACACATTCTCCACAAACGCAAGCCACATAAAGAAAACTACACAAGGCACATCCAATAAAATTGCTCAAAAACAGAGTTAAGAAAATCTTAAGAGCAATTGAGGGGAGAAAAGGCACAAAACACAAAATAAGACAGACATGAGTGTCAACAGGTTGTGGGAAACCATGTATGCAAGAGTATAACGGTTGCAACATCTTTCAAGTGCTGAAAAGGGGAAAACGTCCATCTAGAATTCTCTGCTTACTGAAAAGAGCTTTCAAAAATAAAGCAAAACGAAGGGGTTTTTTTTCCAGATAGGAAAACTGAAAAAATTCATCACCAGCAAACTTTCACTGTAAGAAACGTCACAGCACTTCAGGAAGAAAAAGAACGATGCCAAGTCTGCACATGAACACACACAAAGGAATGGAGAGCAACGAAGTGGAAGTGTTCCAGCTTGCCTCTCCTGATAGTGTGGGAGTCCTTCAGGCACAAGGGTGGGGGACACTGCATTTTGCTTTATGCTGTTACTTTTTTGTTTAAGTGTGATACACACACAGGAGAGTGTACAAATCTTGAGTGTAGACTTGTTGAACTTTAACAAATTGAATGTAGCCAATAACCATCACCATACCAACAAGCACCTACAATTTTCCCTTTTCCAGTTATTCCGCCCTCATGAGTAAGCACTATCCTGACATTTAAAAACAGAGATTAATTTTGCCCATTTTTGTATATTATAAATGAAATCATACACTTGGAAATTACATTTAAAAACCTTTTCATTTATGTTCAGCCATATGGTCTGTGTTTGGATGATTAAATTTTGAATAGTTCTTATATTCTGTTCCACTATAATTTAATTTCATTTTCAATGCTTTTAAATTGATTAAAGTAAAATAGAAGAAACTGATTACATTTCTGCTTTATATTTTCTTTTTTTTAAAAGAAAGAGGGACAGAGAGAGAGAGAGAGAATCATTTTATTTAGTTTTTCTTGTGACCTTCATTTCTCCAACACTTCATTGTGTACATGGTGCTGGGGTTTGAACCTGCGTACTTGCACATGCTAGGCAAGTGCCACAACCACTGAGCCACCACTCCAGCCCCCTCTACTTTATAGTTTCACTGAAAAGAGAAAAACTATTCTTTCTCACTTAATAATCATAATCTGAGTGCTCACTTCGGCAGCACATATACTAAAATTGGAACGATACAGAGTAGATTAGCATGGCCCCTGCACAAGGACGACAGGCAAATTCGTGAAGCGTTCCATATTTTTAGACCCTGGCCATTGAGAGAGGTCGTCTATTATCATGTGTTAAGTCCAGATAAGGTGTAATGTTATACAACCTAATACTTTTTTAGAGATATTGTGGGAAGGGGAAGGGAGGGATAAGGGTGGGTAATTGGGGGGGCACCCCTGGGGGTAATTCTAATATCCAGAATATATACACATTTTATATTATTTTGTTAAAAACTTGTATGGTTGTTCTATAATAAATCTCTCAATAAAAATTAAAATAAAATGACAGTTGAAAAACAAAAAAATAATAATCATAATCTGAGCCTGGAACTCTTTTATTTGATAATTCCAGCTAATATCTACTCATTCATTAGATGTCATTTTAAAAAAGAATCCAATCTCTGTAATAAAAATACAAATACCTGTGAAATCAGAACCTACATGATTTTTAGCCTGAAATTCATAGCAAGAAAGATATAATTCACATAGAGAAAGATTCTAGTAAACAAAGGGCAAGGTGAGATTCTCACCCCTGCATCCTATCTCCTCCAAGAGACCTGAGAGAAACTCAGAGTAACTCTCAGGACTTCCTACCTGTAACTCTGTAGGGCAATACACTGCTAATGCAGGCTGCAATGAGTGAAACGAAATCATGTTCAATGGATATATATTTATATAAAATTT
>PVKS010052144.1:0-10878 GCA_004027875.1 Aplodontia rufa
AAATATAAGGGAAGTAGTGTTCCCTGAGAGTTATGTTTTTCAGGCTTAAAATATTTCAGTTACTATGCACTGACTAGAGTCCTTCTTCTCAAGAATGATAACAGGGCTAGGACCGATGCGTAAGGGTGAGTCAGAGATATGCTAAATAGGAGAAAGAAGGGAAAAGAGAGAGAAACCTTAAAAACAGGCTACCAAACTAAGAAGAACTACTATTGTTAATTGTCCTTCTAAGAGGAGAGAGAAAAAAGAGAAGAGGCGGGATGGAAAAAGAAAAGGGGAAAAAAAGGGGGGGGAGGGGTAGGGGTTAACTGTTCTACAACATTATCACTACAGAAAAGTAAAAAACCGTTAGAGTTTTTACATATTGGAGAACCAGGAAACTCCACCTTATATCGCCTTGGTACACACCTAGAAAATGAAGTCGAAATAAAGGAAAAAAAAAAAGGGAAATTTATACTTAATAGAAAAACTCCTGGAAGTATCGATAGTATGATTGTCTCTGGTCCTTTCGGGGAATGGATCTTCTATTTCTGGCTGGATATGACCAGCTTTAACTGTTTTTTTTTTTTTTTTTTTTTTTTGAAGATGTACTCCGAAAGTCAGAAGATATGTTATCAGAGCTCCATCTGCTGGTAGTTGTCGGACATGTCTGTGATCCCTGTGTGGGGGGAGGCAGGTCCAGAGCAGGAAGTGTTGTCTCAAAAATGGATGCTCCTCCTCCCTCGCTGCTCCCACAACTTCCCTAGGGCTTCAGCCAAGCCTTCTGGTCCCGTCTCCTCCCTGGTTCTCCGCTGCTTCCTGACGGGGCACCCAGAGCTTGCTCTGCGGTCCCAAAGAGGTCCCGCCCTGATCGGGCGGGCTGGGAGTGTGGCAACCAGCAAGCGGACAGAGCCACGGCCGAATCCGCCCCGCCTCCTCCGCGCAAGCCGGGGCTCCGCGCTTGCTTGAATGATATTTCCAGTCTCCGATCCCGTTGCAAAACGGAACGCAGGTCCAAGAGGGGTCCTTGCGAGAACACTGATTTTAAAGTTGCGCGGGTTTTTCTTTGCAGATGTGACTTGGGCAGGCTGGAGTGTAGGCGCTGCAGCCGAGACAGATCAGAACAAAGCCCCACGTCGCTTCCAAGTTTCTATTTCTCAAATCTACTGCCAAGATTAGGACTGGTGGTTTATATTACCAATCTCCCCAAACGCACCTGGAAATACTGGCGGGAAGTTGGAGAAATCCCGATCAGTCGCGGAGGTGCAGGGAAAGCCTTTTGTCTTCAGAACGCCATCTTGATCTCTTTTTCAAGAATCTTAATGCCTTCTCTGTCAAGCACTTTATCAGGTTTGGTTTTGTTTCTTTTACAGGTACCAAGGAATTATGTGGGGAGGTGCATCGGTTTCCAGTTGCTGATCTAAGAAATGATCATTAGTTAGTTGCTTAAAATATTACTATCTTACAGTTCTGGAGATCAGAACAGGGAAATTGTTTTTGCTGGGCTCAAATCAAGCTGATACCGTGTCTGCCTTTTGAAGACTCTGGAGAGAATAATTTCCCCCTTGGCAGTTTCTACCTACATTCCTTGGCTTATGGTCCTCTACCGTCTTCTAAGCCAGCCGTATCCGACTGAGGCTTTATCCCATTACATCACTCTGATACTCACTCTTGTTTCTGTTCTTATACATTAAGAATACTTTGGGCCTACCTAGATAATTCAGGAAAATCTTCCAATCCTAAACTGTTTGTAACTGTTTGTTTTCTGTTATAGAACAAAATACTGGAGGCAATCAACTTAAAAAGAGGGAAGGTACATTTTGGCTCACAGTTTGGGAGGTTTCAGTCCGTGGTCTTAGGACCCACTGCTTTGGGCCTGTGATAAATCAGCCTATCAGGGCAGGAGCACATGATGGAGAAAGCCTGTTTCATGGCTGGGAAGTGAAGGAGAGAGAAAGGAAGTGGCTGGGGGCCCAGCATCCCTTTAAAGGACATGCCCCTCATGTCTGAGAGACCTCCCTGTAAAGTTTCCCCACCTACCAGTAGTGCCACGGGCTGGAGACCAAATCTTTAACACATGAACCTTTCGGGGGCATTTTAAAATTTGAACTGTAACAGCAACCCTAATTCCACCTGCAACTTTAGTGCCCCTCTGCCATGTGAAGTGATTTTTCTTTTTCACTTTCTTTTTCTTTCCCAGAATTGTGTATTTCAGACATGGCACAAGCCTGTGCTTTTATGATTTGCACACTTCAATGTTTTTTCTGTGGAATCCTTTGATTTACCCGACCACTTTTACTGTATTTCTGATTTAACATAGACTTAATCTTTCTGGCAATAGTTTCAGATCAACTTCAGGCCCCTTCTTTTTGTCCTTCTCATGGTTCCCCTCAAGTCTTGCTGTGGAATGAGGCAGGACTGGTGCAAGAGAGACCACTGGACTGTTCTGCTTAGTTACTTTGAAGTTTTACTAGTTTCTGTTCTTAAAGTCTGCTGAGTATATGGGTTTTCCCTTATTTTTTTTTTCATATAATTTTGGGAGGAAGGTTTGGTAGGCTGGTGGGTGGGCTGCTACCATTATCTTAAGCTACCCCAAAATTCTATTTTTTGTTTTGAAAACACAATGTTGAGAAAATACTCCATCGCACACAGAAATACTTATAAGTGGTAACATTAGAAAAAGCTGTTCCAAATTTAGATATTCCTTACATTTAGTGATCCTGAAGCTTAAGAGAAAGCAGAAGTATTTTTCGAAAGTTAATTATCTAACAGCCTGAACCAGATGCTCAGCTACTCTTAACTGATATTAGTCAACTTGAAAGCTGTCAAAGAATTTTAATCTTTTAAACCTTAATGATTTTATGGACAATTTTTATGGTCAAGCAGCTGATTTGTTTATAAAAATTTCAAAAGTAATTTACAGCTTTGAGATATTACTTTTTAAAATCAGATACATGGCTGCCTAGTAGTATATTATAAGGATGCTCATTCTTTGTGAGATGGGTAATCTTGGAAGAGTTTGGATCAGTGACTTGAACTTTAACAGAATCATTATGAGTGCTGTGTTTGAGAACAGACTAGAGGGAGGGATGACCTGAAGCTTGACAGCTGTCGCAATGATACTAACAAGTGTGAGGTCGCATCTCATGCTCGGAGCCATGGAGAGGTGAGGGAGTAAGTGTTTTAGTCTGCTTTTTCATTGCAGTGACTAAAGGACCCAACAAGAACAATTTTAGGAAGATAAGTTTATTTAGAGGCTCAGGGTTTCAGATGTTGCAGTCCACAGAAGCCCGGCTCCATTCCTTGGGGCTTGAGATGAGGCTGAACATCAGGACAGAGAGCATGGCTCCAGGTGGAAAGAGAGAAACTCCATGCAGATACAAAATATATACCTGCAAAGGCACACCCCCAAAGACCCCTTCTCCAGACACACCCTACCAGCCTACAGTTGCCAGTTAATCCCTATCAGGGAATTAATTCGCTGATTGGGTTAAGGCTCTCATAACCCTATCCTTTCACCTGAGCCTTGGCATTGTGACACATGAGCTTTTGGGGGACACCTTTCATCCAAACCATAATGGTTAGATTCTGAGTATACTGCAAAGGGAGAGCCCATGGGATTTTGGGAGGGCTGGTAGCGGGGTTTTGGAGGAAGAGTAGTTGAGGATTCGATGACTGTGGCTTGAATAGATGGAGGTTATAAAAGCAGCTGATCTGGATAGGACTTTTAGAAGTTCGCTTCTTAAATGTTAGGTTAAGATGTGGAGAAGGCATCCAAGAGTAATTTCAAGTAGGCAGGTGAATGCATGAGTCTGGGACAAAAGAGAAGGAGTAGGGAGGGGGAGAGAGAGAGAGACAGAGATCTAGGCTGGAGTTATAAATTTTGGAGTCATTAGCATATAGATGGCTTTTAAAGCTGCATCAATGGAGAGAGTTAAGAAAAAATTGAAAGATTGAGCCCTGGGAACACAGGTGTTAAAAGACGGTGGGTTTGAGTAGGGAACAGCAAAAGAGGCTATAAAGTAAAAGAAAACTGGTGGAGTGTGGAGTCCTGGCAGTCAACTGAAAAGTGCTGGAGGAGTAGTTTCAAGTGCAACAGGCAGATCAAGGAAATAAGGACTAGGATTGATCACTGAATTCAGTAACTCAAAAGATATTTATGATCTGCAAAAGTAGCTTCGCTGGAGTAGTAGAGAGAAAACATTTGCATTAGTTCAAAGGAGACAAGGAAGAGAAGAATTGGAGACAGCAAACACAGACAACAATTTTAGTACTGTTCCCATATGCTGTACTAGCTGTAAAGCAATCTATTGGGATGGAACCTTCAACTCCCTTTGGGGAGAAGAGCCAGAGAGTTTTTGCTTTAATACATCAAGTTTTTATGTTTGTGGGAATGATCCAGTAGAGAAGAGAAAATGATAATGCAGAGGCAGAAAATTTCTGGATCAATGGTTTGAGTCCACAAACAAAAACAGAAGTACTGATGAGACATAATTTTTAGCGGGGGCGTGGGGGAATGGGCAGGTAGATGAGAATAAGTGGATAAACCCTATGTAAATACTTTTTGGTTACTAGGTGAGAATGTTAGTTCACTATTTCATTGCTGTGACCAAAAGTGACAAGAGTAATTTGAGAAAGAAAAGTTTATTTGGGTGCTCACAGTTTCAGAGGTCTCAGTCCATAGAAGGCTGGCCTATTCCTTGATGCTCAAGGTGAGCAGAACATCATCCACCATGATGTCTCGTGTGATGGAGGAAAGCATCTCAAGGCATCACACCAGGAAGCAAAGAGAGACTACAAAATATATACGCCAATGGCACGCCCCCAAGGGCCTACCTCCTCCAGCCACACCTTACCTGCCTTTAGTTACCACTCCCTTAATCCCTAACAGGGGATTAAATCACTGACTGGGTGAAGGCTTTCATCACCCAATAATTTCACCACTAAACCTTTTTGTATTGTTGCATGCATAAGCTTTTCTATGGGACACCTAATCTATAACAATATAGTAAGGATGGGGATAAAAATTAGGGACGACTGAAGTGAAGGAAGAAGGTACGAAAATCATCTGGGAGACTGGGCACTGAGAATGGATCTGAACTCCAGTGCGGTTGCCAGACAAGATCTCAAGGTTACTAGTTCCTCATTGTAGCATGAGACCAGACATCACGGAGGAGCATTTTCCTTGGACTATGGACAGATGAAGGTGCAGGTAAGTGGAGGAGCTGAGGGTGTATGATGGGAATCTTTCAAAGCATCATGATGATTGGGTCCCATCACCCTCAGATATTCTTATTTATTTGGTTGAGAAAAGACCTAGTCATTAGATTTTTTAAAAATGCATCCAAGATGATTCCAAGCAAAGTCAGAGTTGAGCCGCTTCAAGATTACGTGGCTTCCACCTGATGTACATGTGGGTTTGCTGCAGTTGTTGTGGGCTAGAGAGTGAAAACGATAATGTAAGCTGCTTGAAATTTACTTATTTTATCTTATTAATGTTGGTATATTCCTGGCCTAGAATTTTTGGACTTGGGGAAATTCCTAGGATTCTGAACAAAGATAAAAATAAAGGAAATGTCTGGCATTTATCATCTCTACCTGTATCATGGGGAATATATCCAGAAAATTTAGATTTAATATTTTAAAATTTGACCATTTTTTAAAAAATCATACTAACTTAGATAGGAACAAATCTGTTTGTGGATCTCTGGAAATATATTAAATTACATCTTTTGAACATAGGAAATTTTTCTGATAAGTTTTAGCCTGGAACACTAGTATGTAAAATTGATGTACTAACAGAAACTTAATATGAAAAAAAGTGTTTTCAATCTTTTTATATGAAACATATTCATAAGGCATCTGAGTCAGTTTTGTCTGCAGATGGATCACTACAGAATAAAAAGAATGAAAAGGAAAACATGATACTTTTTCTGAGAAATGACAAATATTTCAATTTGAAACTAGAGTTCGAGCAAAATGGTTTCTCAAGATCTTGTTCTCTCAAACAGAAAAGACTGGAAGAGTTTACTGTGCTTTTGGCAAACAGTAATTTCTCAGTCCACAAAAACACATTAAAATTTTCTATTTGGGGGGAAGGACAATAAAAGTTGCAGGTTTACAAAAATTCCATTTTATCAGTTCATAGAGTTAAAAAATTCAGTCTGCTTTTATAGACACTCTGAGCTGACTTGGACTAATAAAAGATTATAAAACATAATATATTTGCTTTGGAATAAAATTGCATTATTTCTTTCTTGTTATGAACAAGCCAGAATTTCCTATTTTCAATTCAAAGGGGTTGTATTTGAGCAAAGTTCAAGCAAGAATGAGATAGTTTCCTTTTTTCTCCTTCTAGTTCTGAAAACTATAGAAGAGAAACCCGAAACCTAATACTGCACAAGCACCCCCTCAGGAAAACACCAGCCAGATGCAAACAATTCAAAAAAAAAACAGTGGGACTGAAAACAGTAATCATTTCAGGGATGCAGTGGATGGTTTTTCCCATCATTTATATTTCTGTAGTCAGGGTTCAGTTATATCACAGTTCAGCTAATTCCCTGTAAAGATGTTCACGGTTAAGGCTGCTCTAGGAGCACAGGAATCCCTTTGATGAACTCAAGGAGACCGGTAACAATACCTCTAAAGGACCAAGTTGCTAGGTAACAGCTTGTCTCCTTGGTCACGGTGAATCCATCAGGGTGAATCCATGGAAGACCCCCAAAAGTAGCTGCAGATTCTTCGCAGATAGCTCTCATATCCCCTCCTGGGAACACGACGAAAAACATCTTCAGAAAAATAGCTTTGCGAAGGCCAGAGGAACTTTTATCACCTGCCAGACATGTCCAAAAGGTAGGAAAATGAAATGAAAAGGAATCTTAGTCATCACTTGAGAAAAGCCAAACAAATCTAGATAACATTACCAGGGGAAAGCGCATTTAAAGATGTGAAAGCACGCAACCTTGTTAATGCTGTTGCTATTTTGAGAAAGAAACAAAACCCAATCACCGCCTGCTCCCCTAACACCCTGAAGCTGGCTAAAAATGCAATAGGATTCCTGCGATCGTTGTTTTAACTCAGAAAGGTGGGCTTGCTCTTTTATTGTTGGCATATCTATAGATACATGTGACTCTTTAAGAAAGTATGTGTGAATTTCAAGGGGAAAAGTAGACCAAACTGATAAAAGGCAGTATTAGTGTTAACTAGCCAGGTTGGAATGAAAATATGACCACCGCAGACAACAGACTAGTTCTAGCTCACCAGCACCACAACAGATTGAGACCAAAACCCTCCTGGATGCCTCATCCCTAGATTTTTACCTTATCAGACAGTCTCCTAAGTGTTTCTCGAAGCTCATACCTAACACACAATGAAAGGGTTTGAAGGTTTCTTGCATTTGTTTTCATATTGGTCTATAACCTGGCTTTCATCTTTTAAAAAATAAGATTGGTTCCTTCAGTTGTCAAAATTTAGTACATTGTAGCTTCATAAAACTATTGAACTTATTCGTAGCTTCCATTTACTACCTATAGTTAAGAGAAGAATTATGTTTAGGGAGGGGATTAGAAACTTAAGGAGTGAGAAAAGTTTAATTTTTGTTAGTCATCTGTGTACATCTTGAGCAGTCAAGATATTATGTTAATTTTAACATTAAAATCTAAATGTGTCATTATTTGGAGAAATTGCATGTAAAACAATACTTTTTCCCATTTTCTTTAACGGTACATTATAGTTGTGTGTAATGGTGGGTTTTGTGTTAGATGTTCATACACGTACCCAACATAACAATATAATTTGGCCAATATCCTTCCCAAGCATTCCCTCTTTCCTTACCTCCTACCACCCCCTGGTCCCTTTCTTCTACTGATCTCCCTTTGATTATTATTAGTATTTTTTTTTTTTACTTTTCCAGTTTCTATTAATTGCATGGAAACTATTTAGTATCATAGAGGTGCAAAATATGCTTTACTAAAACAGTATTTTAGCAAACAGATGGAAGTTCTGTGCAGAATTATGAACCTCATTCTTTCCCCCACATGCTAAAAGTCTTTAATATACTGTATACCAAGAGGGTTTATTTGTGAGTTCTCCATAAAATGATCTCTACTATCACTATGGTTATTTTTTTAATCAGTAAAATAACATTACTAATAATCAGTTAAATAATATTCTTTATAAAATATTTTTAGAGATAGCTTAAACTTTAGTCTTCAGATTATGACAGGGAAAGGAATGGAGGGAGAGAAGGAGAAAGAAAGGGTCAGAGAAAAGGAAAGAAAGGGAAACAAAAAGTGCAAAGAAAGTTTTCCGAACACTGGTATTTTACTGATCAAATTGCTGCACATCATGAAACAAGAATCTTATTCCCATCAACTTCCTAAAATACAGTTAATTTCACTTGAGATTTGATAGCTTTATCTTTGTTTGCATGAACTACCTGGGTTGCACACCCTGTATTAAGGTATGTAGTTAGATTTTCAATGTTGTAGGAACATAAGGAGCAGTAATTGTCCTAAGCACTAAAAATATAAGCAGCATGTTCATGTGCCAAAGGGGTCTGTTGTTACAATGCAGTTCTATGCACTTTGAAATAATTTGTAGAGGAAGCACAGAGATATTTCAGTCCCCCATCTTTGTTTCTGCTATTTGAATATTTCTTCTTCTTTCATCAATGTCAGTGAATTCAGGAGTACTATTGAAGTTTACAACTTTTCTCTCTAAAGATATTTTATACTTATCCTTCTACTTTTGTTGTACCTTAATTTGGGAACTATTGATGTTATTCAGACTGAGCGTAGGGCTGGAGCAATGAACATATAAAATTTATAAAAATAAAAATGGGTCACATAAAGTTAAAATTTGATTCATTCAGATTGAAGTACAGAAAAAACAATTGTGGTTATGTACTTTTCAAAATTAAAAGTTATTGTTGTATGGTTATAAATTAAATAATATAACATCTGTTGAAATCTTAGGCTTTGGTATAACTGAAATGGTTTTGGAATAACTATAAAATATGTACTTTTAAAAAAGTTAATTGATAAATCATTATTTATTCAATTTATTATTTTAGTTCTATAAATTTTATCTAGAGATATTAGAAAATACCAATAATCTCCAAATGTAAAAGCTGGTATATTTCGTTTGCCATTTCAGAAATGAACAACTTAAAATAGCAATTTTCAAAACCAGACCTGTGTGAAACGTAGTCAACTTCATGTATTAGACCCAGCAAAGGCATAGCAACACATAATCTAGGGCAACCATCAATATGTAGTGGGGGAGGGGGGAGAAGATAGGTGGGGGAAGGGAGAGGGAGGGAGAATAGGGAGGGATCTAGGGAGATAATCAGTGATGTAGCATACTCTACCCCCCAGAGAATCTAAATACTTATGCAATCATTTAATTCTGGAAAATTCACAACCTAAATATTTATATTGTTTGTAGGGGCAAAATATAGAAGATTCAAGGGACTGGGGTGTGGGCGGTGTGGGGGGTAATTCTGATTTAAGAATACATGCATATCATGTTGTTACTTTATATGCATTTATGATTGTATAATAACTCAACTCCTTAATAAAATTTTCAAAAAAATAGAGCATTTCATCTTGATTTTATGAGAATTCCATTAAGAGTACTTTCTATTATTTTATTACCTTCTCTAGCAAATAGGTAGCACAGTCATTATCCATTTACAAGTGAATAAATTTAGGCACAAAATGGACAGAAATTCCAAGTTTTAAAAAATAAGAGTGGTCCATGAAATCAGAGGCTGAATTTCTATCTCTTCTCATAATATAATACTCTAGAGTCAATAGTAATTCCTTCTAGCTCATGTCATTGGAAGTGCCCCGTTTTAGCAGATCTCACTGGATTTGATAACCTAGAGTAACATTTTTTTGGAGGGGAGAAGACGTTTGAGGATTTGGAAGAGTGACATTTGCTAATGGAAAATTAAAGCTGAACCTGTTGGGGTCTGACCTTTGTCTGACCTCCTCTCTGTTTCATCAGCTGCCCTGGAACGATCTTGTTACTATTGTATAAATTTCTTCAGGAGGGGCTGCTAGGTCATGCCTTGTTATACAAAAGGTCAAACAGGGTGGGTCAGAATGTATCAACTATAGGATAGACAAAACTATCTTTTGTCTGTACTGAAATCTACATAACACCTGGCAACTCCCTTAGAAGGATTATTGATTCCTTGGCTGTCTCCCCTCCTCCTCTATATAAACCCGTGTGCCTAAATAATAAAGGGATTCTGAGCTGCCATCAGCTGCGTGTGGTTGCCTCGTTTCCCCGGCTGGGAGGGAAGGGGTCCCCGGACGAGGGGGGACCCGGGTTCCAGCCGTCGGCACTCACCCCCGTCCTGATCGGCCCCCGGGGGACAATCAAGCTCCCTACAGATGGTGCCCCTCCTGAGGAATCGCTCACACTCCCGCCGTCAGGACATTGCCCGCCAGGAAGAAATTCTGGCTCCGGTGAGTTGCCCCCAAGCACCCTGGTTTTAGGGCCCCATCTTTTTTCCTTTTTATTTTTCCCTACTCGGCTGTCAGCCCACCGCCCTGGTCTTAGGGCCCCGCCTTTTTCCTTAGTCAGCTTCAAAAGCCCCCGCCCTGGTTAGGGCCCCACTTTTTTCCAGCGCCCGGGTATTAGGGCCCCAACTTCTTTGCTTTTAATTTCTCCCTAGTCGGCTTTAAAATCCCCCGCCCTGGTCCAAGGGCCCCACGCTCTCTCCTTTTTAATTCAAGTGCATAAGCCCAACGCCCTAGCCTTAAGGCTCGTTTCTTTACCTCAGCATTCTTGGGCTCCTTCTCTCTTCCCCCTGTTCCCCATGTCAGCGGAACACTTTTGGGCCCCAGTGTTTGGGCTTCTCCTTGCTGCAGGAGCCCTTATTTCTCT
>PVKS010052145.1:0-10876 GCA_004027875.1 Aplodontia rufa
TGAGTTAAATCCAGATAAGATGTAATGCTTTATAATCTAATATCTTTTTTTTAGAGTTATAAAGGGAAAGGGAAGGGAGGGATAAGGGAGGGTAATTGGGGGGGGCACTCCTGGAGATAATTGCAATATCCAGAATATTTACACATTTTATACACATTTTATATTATTTTGTTAAAATCATGTAAGGTTGTTCAAAAAATAAAAAAAAAAAGAATTACATATATTTCTTTTAACTACAATATCATTTTCATAACAATGTGACTTCAAGTTTTATAAACAGTACATGGATATTGTCATTGATATTTTAAGGGGAACTTGGAAGAAATTTAGGTTTGTTGGTTTGCTTAACTTATTAAAATGAATTTTTCACGCTTCTATTTAACATTAGATTATAGTTTCAGGAACACAGAATCTTCTGATTTATCATTATCCACAGAGTTCTTCTTAAAAAAAAAAAAAGTTTAATCTCTTTTTTTCTGTCTGTTAGGATCTAGGTCTCTTATCCCCACAAAGGAAAACTTGAACACACATGAAGAGTGGTCACTCATTTCTCCAAATGCTAATGGAGAAATAGTCACTTCAACAGTATTTATTTACTCAGTGTATGGAATTAAATCAATCACTTGGAGACATACATGGATAATTGCCTCTTAGAAATTTAAAATTATAGTTCTAAATAGTTTATAAAATATTAATAGTAAAATATACAAATATATTTTAAATATGTATTCAATATTGAAAAATATATTATATATATGAAAACACAGAGTTGAGAGTTACTATTACAGGATTTAGCATCCAACAGTAAGAATTAATAAGATAAATGAGGGAGGATATCAATGTCTATGAATTTACCAACAATCCGTTATACCATATTTAATGATTGCTTTTTAAATGTTCTCATAATTAGAAAAGGAAAAAATGATATTTCATGAAAAATTGAACAAAAGCAGATTTTCAAAACCATATGCTTATAGAGTTTTAATGGTTTTTGAAAAAGTCTTAATTACCTAAAATATGCTTTCTCTGTCTCTAACAGCTTCCCCTGCCTTTAGTTAACTGCCTTCCAACTCCTAACTCCTTTTGAGGATTGTGGAATAAATCTCACCTCTCCCAAACTATCTTGGCTTTCTGTGTGTGCTTCTGTGGCCCACTTTGCCTACTCCTTTCATAGCATTTATTATTAGATACTGCAGTTGTCACCTTTCCCCTGCTTTCCTCACATTATCTTTGAAGGTAGATATTATATGTTGCACATTATTTAGAAACAGATGATGTATTTTTCAATCAATGAATTCTGTAATTTAAGAATAAAATCATGTTAAGTACTTTGTGCTATTATGAATTGAATTCTAGAACAGTAGAAGGATATTAATGGAAAACTGATGAAATCCAATGTCTGTGATTTAGTTAATATCCATGTTTCAATATTGTTTTCTTAAATTTGACAAATATAGCAGTTGTTCAAGATGTTAGCATTGGGGAAACTTTGTGAGAAGTGTACAGGAACTCTATATTGTCAACATTTTTATAAATTTAAAATTATTCCAAAATGAAAGTTTTATTTTCAAAGGTTAAAAATACCAGATGAAAGTATTTATTATGATTATTACATTGTTAGAATGGTCCTGGGCGTTAATTTCTTTAGGCAGTCATAAATTATGTCACTAACTTCTGATCCTCACCTCTGTCACTGCAGACCACTCTTTCCTACTGTAGCTAGTAGATTATGTCTGAAAATACTTGGGAGATTTATGTTGGCCTATGTTGGCAGCTATATAAGTTTGGATCCTTCTTGTGTCTACCACTGCCACTGATGCAGCTTCTGGGAGCAGATGCATCCTCTGGGAGCCCAGCCCACTGCTGCTGCTCCACACAGAGAAGGTCACTCTCACTCTATCCCTGCTTTCTTTGTCACCCCACCATAAAAACTGTCCTGCCAGCTTGAACTTTGACCCTTTCTCTCTGTAAGGTGTCAATCTGGACCTGTAGTCTAACCCAATGACTCATATCATTCTGTTTCTCTGATTCAATTTGGGATACTCTTGACCTTTCTTCAGTCAAAAACATAAGAGGCTCTGAGCCTTCAATGCATCTGGGGGAGGCCATAGCTTCTGCTTTATATGCTTGTCTTAGATATTCTAGTACTGTTAACTTATAGATCTAGGGTTAATAGAAAAATTATAAGGAATGCTAAATTTAAACCTGACTGTGACCTGGTTTTCAGACTGAACTCAGGCTACTTGGTCATTCCAGTTGGGAGAACTAATTACCAGTGGCAACCATGTAATATAGTGTCTATCTGCTTGTCCATATCAGAGGTGAAAAGATCTCATGGTCTGATTTAGGAACTCTGTTTAAAATGTAATTTTATCTAGAAGATGTTGTTTACAGTTATTCTAGACATTTTAAAGAATTCCTAAAATACCCATGTCTTCTATCCCTGAAAATAAGAATCAATGGATATAATTTTGGATGTATCCTTGGAAAGCATGAAATAGTTCCGAGGTGAGTATGGGTCATTTTTCACTCTCATGCATTTAACTGCTTCCTTCACAATACTGTCAGAGTTTCTCCTGAAAACTGAGAGCCTTTTGAAGTATGTGTCCCATAGTCTCATCCATGATGATGGTGTCTGGTAGAATCTTGGTTCATTACCAGAGCAAAAGATGTTAGTAAATTTGGATATCTAAATGGATACAGCCAGTGGACATAAAAGTAATTCTTCAACTTAACCATCTTTCTGCATGTCTCAGCATTTTGAAATTTAATACTTCCTTAGGATTCATCCTATTTTTCATTCTTGAGTAATAATCACATTGCTTTATCTTATCAAAGAATTTCCATTTAGAATAATGCCAGGAGATTTAATGAATATAATTTGTTCTTCATGCCTTTTTTGATTGTCCTCTTTTGTCTAATGTTTTATGTCATGGTCTAAGAAATTATATTGCTGTTATATTTCATTTTCATATTATATTTTAATTGTAATGTTTTGTATGGCAAATGAATAGAATACAAAGCTTAAAAAATATAGAAAACACAAAGAAAGATTGGTTTGCTTACCAAGGAAGGGATAGAGACTTTTAAATTGGGGTAGGAATTAGAAATGTAGGAACTATATCTGTTGCACCTAATATATTGTTTGTACTCAATAAATGTTAAATAATAGCATGCACCAAAATGACAGTTTAATGAACCAACTTTATGGAACAGCAAAGAAAAAAAGAAAAATTGCCTTCAGCTATTTTGCACAATCTTGAACAAAAAGTCAGTTTTCATTTATATAGCAAGTATTTACGTCTACAAAGGAAATTGAGGGGAAAATAGATATTTTTCCAAAATAATAATAAAAAGGCAATTTAAACTAAAATTAAATTAGAACTCTGTGTCAAGACAAATCTATTTTCACTCAAAATCATGTTCTCATCCTAAAATTTTACTGACGCCCACAGATTTGCTGTTATTTTCATTTTCCATCATTCAACATCCTTATTCACATTTTCCATCATTCAACATCCTTATTCACTAGAAATTTTCCTAAAATTTTGAGATTAGGCAAAGGTAGAGACATTCTAGTTGTTTGTCATACCTGGATACAAATCAAAAGCCTCCAGAGTTTTTTTAAAGTTTGTTTCCTTTTTAATGCAAAGTCCCCACCAAATGTTTAAATTAGACTGAGATAGGGCACAGAAATTGTATTTTTTCAAAATATTTCCAGAGATTTCTGATTATTAATTGTTATTTGAAAACTAATAATATTGATTTTCAAAAACATATTTAATAAATAAAATCCCATAGTTGCTTGAAATTTAAAATCCAAGAAAAAAAAAACTAACACTAGATTTTTAAGTAAATCTTTGTTTTCTACATCCTTTTCAAAGGGGATTCACATTTTTTTTCTATGCACCTATACTTGGAAACTAGAATAAGCCTGAGCTTTCCTTTGCACATGCAGGCAGTCCCTTGTTCCTATTGATTTTGTTTTGCTAATGTCTTGCAAATTAATCATATCCTTTCTGCTTTGCATTACCACTGCCCAACTCAGGTAATCATTATAGTCTTGCTTTAAACCCTTAGTTGATTTCCCCTTTAAGATGAGAAAATCTATACACCTTAGCTTGCTAAAAGAGTCTTAGTGGTTTGGGTCCAGTGCATCTCATTGGATATACCTTCAATTCATGTCACCCCAACTTGGCCCTCTGATTGTCTTGTAGGTTTTTTTTTTTTTGTCCAACTTGTTCATGGAAATTAATACAAGTGATATTCCTAGGGATGATAATGAAATAGGTAATCCATTAATAAAATTGTATCATTTAAAAAGCATAGAATTTTCCCCAAAGGATGGGAGAGAGTGAAGCCAGTCTGTGTGTGGGTCCTGAATCACTTCTTCACAATTCAACCCAAATTGATTACAGTAGAAGACAACTACAATTTCCATTATAAATTGTACCTAATAACATTGGATATATGTAATCTAGGATGTATTCACAACAGTTAAAGAGATAAAATCAGGCAGGTACATTTCCAGAAATATGCAAGTTTCACTTGGGACCATGTTGTTGGATATAGAAGCTTCTTCCAGAAGATGAACATTCAAATTAAATTTCTATGGAGCACAGTATTATTCAAATATTGCATGGGGCACTTAGCTTACTTCCTAATTCTGACCCCTTGACATTTCTAAATAAGTATACTTATTTTCTTGTTTTAGGAATCCAATTTCCATCTAGCATAACTGATAATAAATTGAGATAGTATTCAGCATATAATAACTACTTCTGAACAAAAATCCATAGACTGAACATTAAAATTTAAAAAAAAAGTAAAGTAAAGGAAAAACTGTGGCTACTCTGGTGTCATCTTAAAAACACTTAATTTTGGGGCTGGAGTGGTGGCTTGGTGGTTACAGCGCTTGCCCGGCATGTGCAAGTACACAGGTTCAAACCCCAGCACCTAGGTACACAAGTGTCAGAGCAATGAAAACCATGTGAAATGCTCAATAAAAATTGATTCTTTCTCTCTGTCCTTCTCTCTTAAAAAAGAAAAAAAGCTTAATTTTAGATGAGGGCTTCATGGATATGGTCAAAATGTGACTGGTAACATGGTTTCCTACCTTTCAAGTACTCCTTTTGCTTAAGCAAAATATTTCTTCAATTTGAATCTATAGTCATTCTTTTTATTCTTCTGACTTTGTCTGGTGTGTAGTTTTGTTTCAGATTCTCAACTGTGTTACTTCTTGAAAGATGTTAACACTGATATCACTTAATTATGGCAAGAAAAGTGTAAGCATTTAGCACTTTCATACTTCTTCATGTTACTTTTTAACTGTATTTAATTTTGTCCTATTTCCCTCTGGATTACCATCTCAGTTTGCACAGAAATGAGAGCTTTCTTGAGAGTCCCTAGAAAGCTAGAACTATTTCTACCTTGCCTTCACTCTCTAAGATTGCTGGTATTTGGTCAATGCTTGAAAATTGTAGTGTGTGTGTGTGTATGTATGTGTGTTTCTGCGTTTTTTTTTTTTAATCTTGCTTGGTTTTTCTTTAGCAATCTTTGAAAACTTAGCTCAGATCAGACCTCCAAGAATGTGTCTTGAAGCTCCTAAAACCCCTATCATAGAATGTCCTTTCCATGAACCTTTAAGGAATGGGTGAAGGTTTCTGTCTCCTACTTCTAGATTGTGCAGCTGATTCTGTGTTTTAGACATAAATCAGAATTTCAAGAAATACAGCTTTTTTTTTTTTTCTGGAGTAAAGGAAAGGAGGCTGTCTTTGGAGGAAAGCAGTGTCTTGGCTCTATACTTTGTAGCACTCAGTTAGTATGTGACTATGTGATGAGTACATAGTGTGTTCCAGGCAAGTTTTTACTCTACCTTGAAATCATGTCCCCCCTCCAACTTCCTGTTTGGCACCATTATCCCTGATACCCAGTGGGGGAAACTGAGTCAAAAGCAAGTAGAGCTGCTTATCTAAGGTCAGAGTGATCACCAATACAAGCACATGGACAAAGGACTTTACTTCAAAGGACCTTACTATAAATCTTTGTGGATCAATGCGTTTAACAGGTGAAAATGATTGAACCTTTGAAAAGCCAGTATGGTTTATGTTCTTTATAATATGAAACACCTCCAGTATAGCCTGGATATACCCTGTCATTAAAAACATTAAAGGAGATACATAAAGGCTATAAATATTCTAGTATCAATTCAGATTAAGTTTTTTCACTAAAAGTATTTTGGAAAAGAAAAAAATGCTCTTTGTATTTGTATGTATGTGTATACGGTCACATACTCAGTGGTCCTTAAGTATATATAGGATTTTCCACCTCTTTGGGGTCACAACTCAGGACTCCTATGCTGGGTTTCCTCCCAGATTACTCTAACTCTGAAGCTTAATAATTCATTTATTTCCCAGTGGCTAAGTGTTCTTAGTCAGTGTATTTCTCCCGAAAATGGAGCTCCTTTCTTTTACTTTAGAATATATTGCTTAGAGATTAAAAATCATTATTCAATAATCAATACAGTTTTCCTATAAATTCTAAATGAAGAGGAAAATAGTATTTCCGATAGTGACTTGAGAGCTTTTCTGGAATTTCAGGATTCTTTCCAATAATTACTAAGATAGACAACTGCTATATATTTACTACTGTGTGAAGAAATAAAATTTTTATTCTGTGACTAATGACTTCTTTGTTTTGTGATTTCATATTATTACAACATATATATTCCTTGGCATTATCTTAGGAATGTTTTGAGGATTTCACTGCATTCCTTGGGGAAATTCAGTGCTCCCTCAAGTCCTGGTGAGTAGGTCTCTTAACCCTTGCATTGACTATTACGCAGTTTAGCTCCTGTGGTTGATTTGTTTTTTGAAAGCCTTAAATGCATATTTTGTTTAAATTGTTCTCTTATTTTGCTGTACCTCAACTGCTGCAGCATTAGTCATTTCATCAATCATATTTATTAAGATTGCCTGCCCTTAAAATATTCTCCAGTTGATCTCAAATTGCTTTAATTTCAATCTTGACTTTTTGTACTGTTTCGGGGGGAAATTAATACATCTTGATTAAGAAGTCATTAAAATAAAATGAGAAAACAATCCTTGAGAGAATGAGGCAGGATTACTTTTTGAAGGCTGGTTATTTCCCATGTTTATTCCTCTTTGTCCTTTTGCTCTGTCCTTGTAGAGGGGCTCCTCTTGTTTTTTGGTAGAAATTATATTGAGGACCAAGGACATAGGAGTTGGAGTTTTAAATGTTGTTTACCAGTTCTAATTTTGCTTAATAAATTCTGACGTGTTGGGATTTTTTTTTGACATATTAAACATATTGGCAAAAACATTATATGTGAAATCCTAATTACATGATCTTTTTCTTATTCTCATCGAGAACAACATAAACATGGCTCTTCAGTGTTTATTCTGGCTGTCTTTTTCCTTGTTACCATTCCATATATAATAGATATGAATTTACTTTTCACATTTGGGAAAAACATAAAACATACATTCAGTCATCCTGTTGGTTTAAAATGTCCAGATGTTTGGCCTCTTGCAGACAAGCAGCCTAATTAAAATTCTCTTTTTCGCTGGGATGTTTGTCACTGTTTTGACAAAGTGTAGCAGAAAGAGCACTGTTTATAGTGTCTGGAGATTTGAAAATCCTTGTTAACTCATTTCCAAACTGCATGACTCTGGGTCCATGAAATGTTATCTGAAGGTATCTGGAGGATTATAGAAAGTAGATTGGTTAACAGAGGTAACAGCCAATACCAGGTATGTTCTTAAAGAAATAATTTTTTCTGCTTCACTTGCATGCATAAATTAGAATAATAATGCCTAACTTAAAAGGTTCTTGTAAATTTGGCACTGATAACATATGTAAAAGTACTCAATGCAAAATATGTAAAAAATTCCCAGTAGATGCTTGTTGAATATGAACTTTAGTCTCAGTTTCATCAACTATCAAATTAGGATAATAATTACTACCTGATTCTGTCACAGATCCCTACTTTGCATGTCTGTTTTCTTTCTTATTATCTTTCCAGTGTTCAATGAAGAGCAAAGAGCATGCTCATTACAAAAGTATTTATAAAGTTGTAAAAACTTATGTAATTAAAAAATGTTAAGTGATAGTAGTTCATGTATTTTACTTTTTAAAAATCTCGTTTTTTTGTATTCTTTGTTAATTTGTCCTCTTTGTTTTCCAAATCTCAAACAGCTTTATGAGTGCACATTTGGATGCTAGGCTGTGTAACTTGAGGCAATATTAGATCTATTCCTTAAGCAAAAGCACTTCTCATTATATTTTTTGCAAATATAGGAATTGTTTAGTTGTTATGTAGCCTCCAATGATTAAAATGTAAATAATATTAAATTGGTAATATTCTATACTTTCATGTTTTAAGGTTAATATCGAACTGGATTGATTTGGAGCCACTTGAATGTATGATTTAGGGTACAATTTAGGAGGTGCAGAAGAAAGGGCACTTTTGGAGAAGTGGGGAGGGCCCAAGAATTATTTATCTTGAGCTATGGAACAGTAACTGATTTTCTTATAGTATCCTTTCATTTGGCCTTTACTTGAAAACTTCCTTAGTAATTATTTAGAAGCTGTTTTTAAAAGTTTACATCTTAATCAACTTTTAGATAGTCTTTCCATCAGAGAAGAATTATGATTTCCTATCTTTACCAAAAGGTATCCAGATTTTCTTTGTAAAAAAGCAGTGCAGACTATATTTTCTGTCCACCCTATTTATATGGTTGACATTTTTTGAAGATGGATATGCCACCATTTAATAACAAACTTAAAATTTCAGAATGATACAATTTTAACTCCATCCTAAATCTCAAGTGAAAGCCATGAGATTCCATCTTTTTCCATCATAAAATACATAAATGCAACCTCAGTTACTATTCTGATTATATAAAATGTTATGGTTGTATGAAATATTGGGATTGTGACCCTATATTTTTCAGAATTATCTAACAACCTTTAGATTGTCAGCCTACAGTTTATATGAAGTGACATGTATCATGGTGCATTGTGCTGTATGTTAGGAATTAGGAGAACCAGTTTCTGGTATTTGTCCTGAAACTATCAGTTTTCCCCCCTTAGGAAGTTATTTATCTTTCATATAGTGTCAATTTGCATAGCATTTAACCGAATTTCATTCTAGAAGTATAACATGCAAAAATATTTTGAAAAACATAAATCTGAATAAAATACCATATTACTTTTATTAGTGTTTGACTGTTTACCCATTTGTAAATACCTTGCCTTGCTTTATCTTGTATTCAATAATTTATCAAAGCTGCTCACTTGCCTACCAGCTTACTTTCCTCTCCAGTGCCAAAATGGTTGAAGTTCTTGTAATCATGATGCTGAGGGACTTCTCTATAACTTCTGCTACTTCTGAATCCAGTGCAGAGAGTTGGTGATAGCTTAAGCTATTTTAGCTTGAAAACAATGGACAGGAAATTTATTAAAACCTCATTTTTCTGAACATAGTACCTAGTAGTTATACCAAGCTTTGCACGGCCCTGAGATGGATGTGGTGCTTCTGCCCAGAACAGAGGTCTTCATCCTTTATCTAGGCAAGACTGTGACTGGAATTGACCCATTTTTAAAAATGGGAAACTGGGCCTGAAAGATTTAAGATTTGAACTTCCAGGAAAATCATAGATGAAACTGATTCAGATATTGTCACTGGTACCCCTGTGCCCTCTCCTGAGGTACTCAAAGTCCTGAAGCTTATCCCTCTCCTATCTCAAAGGTCACTGATCCAATCACATGGACTTTCCTCTATTTCTTACAGATAAATAAATCTTGTTAGATTTTCCAAAATGTTATCTGTGTCAGGTTATTAACCAAGACTTTAAGACAAATATTAGTATTTGTCAAATTGATGGCTAAAATTTTATTGCATTCAAACAATAAACACCAAAATACAAATATCTTTACTTGGAATAAAAGTATATTATTCTTCTGAATGTTATTCCAGGTGTCCTCAAATGAACAAGTTACTCACCTTGAAGAAAGTTTAGATCTTTTCTATACTATAGATCCCACTATAAGAAGCCCTATTTTTTTTCAATTAATAAAATTTTGACTCCTTAAATAATTGTACTTTAAAATAAAAAGTAAATTCCTACCAGTTGTCTTAAAAATTTTTACCAAATATATTTCTTATAAAAGAAGGTTGACTTTGTAGGTTGCATGAATCACATAACCTGGTACTGATAAATGCTGCTCATCATCATCTCTCTCTTTTTTTGTGGATACATGAGTCGCTATATTTTTTTATATTTGTGAGGTCTCTTACGTTATGAAGCAGAATGAATTTTTTTCAGAAATAAAAAATGCTAGATAGATTAGTCCCTCTGTATCTGTGGGGGATCAGTGGATTGGTGACAGGACTCCCTTAGGATACCACCATCCATAGACAAACAAGCCCCATCTATGAAATGGTAGAATATTTTCAGAGAATCTACACATTTTCCCATATGCTTCAATTCATCCCTAGTTTATTTCTAACACCTAGTACAATGTGAATGATCTGTACATATTTGTTAGACTGTGTTGTTTATGGAATAATGACAAAAAAGTCTATATGATCAGTACAGATAAAATATTTTTCAAAACATTTGCTATCTATGGGTGGTTAAATCCAGGATGTGAAAACTACAGATGTGTAGAGCTGATTGTATTCCTTTTCCAAGATTTTCTTGCAACTAAAATGAGAAACTGTGATCTACTGTCAATCATTTTGGTGCATCTACTCCATACTTTGAGTTACTAGTGAAACGAGGAAGCAAGCACAAAGCTATTTATTTGGGTGTGGTGGCAGTAACTATAACCATCTATCATAATCAATGGT
>PVKS010052146.1:0-10876 GCA_004027875.1 Aplodontia rufa
CTGCTGAGTGGCTTCTTGGTAAAAGGATGATTTCCAATGCCTACTTCCTCCATGCACAGTGATTGCTCTTTCTTTAGCTGGGGTGTTAGTTCTCATCTGAAACTTCACCTTGGAAAATTGAGGATGCAGTGGGATTTTCCCAAGCAGACCCGGAGCCTCAGGAAATGCTGCCTCCCTTCAGGTCGCCATGTTGGATCCTCTCAATTACTTTTTTAAAGAGAGAGAGAAACAGTTAGAAAATCAATGTCATTTATTTTTCCCTCTGTCCTTTGTTTCTGTAACACTTAGTTGTGTATGTGGTGCTGGGGTTTGAACCAGGGTCCTCATGCATGCCAGGCAAGTGTTCCAACCACTGAGCAACCACTCCAGCCCTCAATTAGTTTAAAAAAAAAAAAGAATAGAATGTGTGCAATGAAAGTTTAATAATTTGGTCAATCTGAATTTCACAATTCACTGCTGCTAATTACACTCATTGTGTTTTGCAGCCATCACCACTATTTCAAAACCTTTTTCATTACCTCAAACAGAAATATTGTAGCCATTAAGGAACAACCACCAATCTTCTTTTCCCAATCCTTAGTTATATTTCATCTACTTTTTCTAGTTTTCCTGCAGACTCTATGAAATTGTCCATTCTGTAGCTGTGAGTGGAAGCTTACAATATTTGTCTTTTTGTGTCTGGCTCATTTCATTGAGCATACTCTGATCTAGACCATTTAGACCATGCTATACCATGTATCATATTTCATTCCTTTTGATAACTGAATAATACCATGTATTTGGTACCCATTCATTTATTGTTAGACACTTGGATGTGCTCTACTTTATGACTTGTGTCAATAATGTTGCAATTAACATGAACTTGTCTGTTTTAGTCCCAGTTTTCCATTATGTATGGTAAACATTTTGTAGTAGAATTGCTGAATCCTATACTAAATCTAATTTTGACTTTCTGGTTTCCTAATCATTTCCAGCTGTTTTCTACTAATCTATACCAACTCACCTTTACCTGTAATGCATAAGTGTTCCAAGTTGCCCACATTCTGTCCAACATTTCTTATTTTCATAAAAAAAAAAACAAATTTAAGTCACCCTAAGGGGTGTCTCATTGTGGTTTTTATTTGCATCATTAGTCTAACAACGAATGATATTGAGAATATATTCATGTCCTTCTATTGGTCATGTACCTATATTCTTCAGGGAAGTGGCTATTGAAGTTCTGTGCCTACTTTTGCATAGGATGGTTATATTTGTGTTGTTGAATAAAAGAGTTCTTTATATATCTTCGTTTGGTTTGAAAACATTTTCTACCTTTCTATGGGCTGTCTCTTGATACTCTGATTCATTGTGGTTATTATATGTGCATGGAATAGATAAGAACCCAAGTCACCCTTCCTTTGTGGACATTCAGATTTCTCCCTTTTGCCAACCTTCTCCATTTCTTCAGTCAGTGTTAGGACTTCACTGCTATCATCCCTCTGGGACTTGGACATTGATATGTTCCCTCATGTAGTACAGCTCCTCCTATTCAATCCCAGGACTGAATGTCATAATGGTAGTTAGGTTCCTTTGTATTCTGAGCATAGCCAACATGAATTATTCTGTACTTTCAGGTGAACTGCCAAACATCTTGTCCAGGACATTTTCGTCTCACTCTCCTTAATCCTTAGGCCAAATACTTCATTTCCATCCTGCCCTCTCTAGCTCATTCTTAGATCAAGGCTGAACAGGTCCAGTGACCTGGGAAGCTAGTGGCCTTGGAGGAAGGTCCTGGCTGCCAGCACTACTGGAGGAGAAGCCCATTCAGAGAATAGAAGGTGGTATCACAATATAAACAGGTTTCTAGGGACCTCAGTCTATAACATCCCAAGCCAGAAGCCAGGAATGGTTTAGGGAAACAGCAGATCCTGTGATAAATACTAGCAAGAAAAGTAGGTTATGACTTAAATTAGGTTGATAGAAACAGGGACACCAGCTCTGGGAATCTTAGAAAATACACAGAGGGACCAGTTGAGGTAGCAAGGCCTTGATAAAGAGAATCGGCACCCAGGCAATCACTGGGAGTAAGCAGGGTCAACAAAGTCCATCCTCCCTCAAGCTGGCCATGCAAGTTACAGGGGATCACCATGTGGCCCTCCTGTTCAGCTCAATGCTCTACTTTGATGATATTTAGAAAACTCTAGCATAAAGAGCATTTGCCATTGGGTAGCACAGAACCTGGTCTCTTGCCCCAACAGATGTGAGCTTCTTTCCCTCTGAACTTCCAGGGAGTTCTAAAATCAGCTGTTTGGAACTTTCAATTACTAGATAGGGGTGGGACACCAGGAGTCCAAGGCCACCTGGAGTGAATGGGCTTCAATTGGCCAGGCAGAGTCCTAGCACCCAGACAAATGTCATTACTTCCTTTCTCAGAAGGGATCTGTCTCTGCTCTTTTCCCATCACTATATCTTCCTTCCCTTCATCTCCTTTCAAAGAAAAACAGGCACTTCATCAAATTTTGTGAACTTTATTGCAGGATGGAAGGAAGATGAACAGGTTTGGTTAAGAGATTTTCAGGAAAGATATAGATGGACAGATTGGGTGATAGTAAGGAAGGAAGTGTTTTAGTCTGAATAATGGAAGCACAAGATGTACACATCCTCATCCTTGGAGAACTATAAGGATATTCTGTTTTATCATGGTGGACACAACATAATCACAAAGGTTCTTATAATAGAGATTTGATGTGAGGACAGAAGCAGAGAGGTTCAAAGGTGTTGCTGGATTTGAATATTGATCAAGGGCCTTAAAGTTCAGCAAAGAGGCTCTGGCTAGTAGAAATGACCAAAAAGAGGAAACACACCATGACCCCAGTTATTGTGTGGTACTGCAATTGCCTTGGTTCTGTCCCAATCAAACCCACATTAAGATCTCAGTCTTCAGAACCATAAAGAAGTATGACATATAAAGCCACTAAAGTTGTAATTTTATTAGAGCAGCAGTAAGAAATCCATTGAGGGACAGACAAGTAACACTGGGGAAAATGATTGGTATGGAGCAGACAGGGTGATGACAGGGCATTAGAGATACAGGAGGGAGACAAGTAGAAAAAGAAGCAGATAGGGAGCCTGAAGTAGGGTGAGAGACAAAAGGGCAAAAGACAAGAGGACAGGAGGCAGGACAGTAGACAGATGGGAAGCAGGGCAGGTGAGCAGACAGAAAACAGCTTGTATGCAATAGATGAGGACAGGAATAGGTGGCAGGACACAAAATGTCAGGCGATTGGCCCACAAAGCTGTCCTTTCCCCCACCAGGATTACTGGAGCTTCCTGAGATATAGATGGATTCCATTCTTGGATTTCAGCACAAGTCGTGCTACGGGGATGGGGACCCTGGTAGGATCCGGTAGTAGCTCAAAACGAAGTAGTGTCAGGGCCACAGCCACCTTCAGCTCATTCATGGCAAATTGCTTCCCAATGCAGTTCCTGAATCAGGCAGGGACAGAGAAAGTGGTCTCAGGCCCAGTTTGAGCTAGGGAGGCATTTGATGCTGAGATCTTGGTAAGAGCTGAGCATTTAGGAACCTCCTTGATGGGACCAACATGACCTCTTTAATTACAGGTAATGTACAGGTCTACAGGCCTTGATTCACACTCTCCTGCCTTTTGATAATGTCCTCACTATTCCAGGAAGAGCTCTGACCCCATTTCTGATTTCACAGGCAGGATATCTCTGCTAAGGGAAGGCCAGCACTCTAAGCAATCAAGGCTAATAATTCTTTTCATTTTAAGTTGGTCATTAGTTAGTGTAGTCTCTTTACTGGTGGTTTCCAGCTCTTTAGTGTGGCAATGACTGGTCAGGGCCAAATGGGAAGGAATAGACTACACTCCCAGGGATCACATCTATTGGAGAAAAAGATTATGATAGCAGAATCAGATGTCAGTGGCAGCTCCTGATATCAAAATTGGGCTGGGAATTCTTAAGCTGTAACCCCATCTCTCTTCCATAGGGGTCAGGCTTCAGCCTCCCCTTCACACCCTTTGTCCACCAACATCACTATTCTTCTACTCCAGTAATATCCCTCCTTGCCATCTTCAGTTGCTTCCTTTGGGCTTAGCTGGCCTCCCTGACTCCCCTCCTTCCACAACCCCATGCCCTCTGCTAATTAGGCCAATATTCAAGGCCTCAGCTTCCTGCGTACTCTCTGTGAGTTGCTGCCTTACCCACCTCTTACCTGTTCAACCTCGCCTCCTTGCTCACTTATCTTGAGATCACTGAGGATGTCCTCTCTCTACTTCTGACTGAACACCCTCAACCTCAAGCAATGACCTGCTGACCCTCACCCCTCTGCTGACCATCTCTTTCTCTCCCAGGCCCCCAAGCTACCATCAGTGTTTTATTCAAGTACCCACCACAGACTAGGGCCTCCAAAAGTGCCAGGGAAATACAACATTTCATAAACTGTTAAATGAGTAATGAGAGAGTGAAAAAATGAAGAAAAGAATGATTTCACATTCTTTATAACAATTGTAGGTGTCTGATTCTGAACAACACCTTTCCATTCTCACTCAACCAGGAGCTGAAACCTGACTCATAGCACAGGACTTGGCACATACTTTTTGAATACTTTTGCATTTGACTTAGATTAGTTGAACTTTAAAAATAGAATGATATGCAATGGGATGCATGAAGCATAGATACTTCTAGCTAGTAATTTAGCTCCCCAATACTCTCTTGTCCTCCAATGTCATTATCATTTATTGTAGCTGGTGTCTAATTGAGGTTCTCAATCCTAGGATTCATTTTATCTGAGAAATGTGTGTTCTCCACAATTTTTAAAGCCTTTTCTATGAAAGTTGATTCAGCAATGTAAACTTCACTGACTTTTTGACTCTGAAAAAGTCTTTCTAGTAGCTATTCATTAGGTTTATGGCAACGTGTATTTCACAGGCCAATTCCTAAAGCCTTGGTGGGTTTTAATAGCAGCCCTTTTGGAATAGGCTTATCCAGCTCAACAGCTGCAATAGGTGTGTTATTGAGTATGCATAACAGTATGTGCTCTGTGTCAACTTAATATTGGCTTTTCCTTCAGGAGCTGTTTAATATTCTCAGTCTTAAGATTTGCAAATGTTGGTATACCAACTAGGTATACCATGGCATTATGGGGTAAAGATCCTTCTCTACATGCAGAATTTTCCTATTTGGGAACATAGACACTGATTCTGATAACATGAGGTGAAAATTGGGGGGAAGGGCAAAGTTAAAACTGTGTGAAGCCACATTCACTGGTGCCTAACATTGTACAAAAGGCCACTAACTTTAGACATATGGCTCATATAAGACGAACAGCTAGGTTTAATTCTAAATATAAGGAAATGTTTCAATAATTCATCACAGTGGCCACTGATGAACTAAGTAGAAAAGGGATGAACTGCAGTAAAAATGTGGGAAATGATATTTGACAATTGAGGAAAACAAACACCCAAAGAGCAGTTTACATAAGAATATCTAATTCTGAAAATTCATACTCCAAAATGAAAAAATATAAAGACACAATGTAGCTTGTATTTCAAACTTCAGCGTGTTTTGGTGTTTTATTCACCACATGCTTGGCCATTGGGAGGTGTGGTAGGTCAAACCCTCTATGGTATGTGCAGCAATGGTACAATTCCTTGGGTGTAAACCTAATTACACAACCCCTCTAGCCATAAAATCCAACAACAAGGATCTACCTGAAGAGGCCACATAAAAAACTAGAGGATCGCAAACATTGGATATGGGGCAAAGGCTCCCCTATTCTCCCCACCCCATTGCCCCTCAAAGGACATCTCACCTTGATCCTCCTGAGAAGGGCAGGAAGGAGTGGCTATGTCGAGGAGAATCAGGAGCAAACCGAAAAGGATCAAACACCTTCAGAGAGAGCAGCAGGACCAGGATGAGTTGGGGTCAGTCCCTAATTTCTAAACATGAGGGACTAAAAGCGGTAGGAGCCAGAGGAGGTGTTCACCTTTAGAGATAATTCCCTCCCCGACACAAGGCCTCCTACCTCTGGGTTTGGCCACACTCTTGGGTTGTGGTGAAGGGCATAAAAGGAGAGTGCGACGGTGATACCTGTGGTACAGTTAAAAGAGAGAAAAGACTAATTATGGCAGTGTGGTAGAGCTCAAGTCTCTCAGTCAGGAGGAGACATGTATGCACAAGATGACTGGGTACCAGATATTATCACTTATCACTTTGAGTGGTATGATCTTATTACAGGGAGGTGAGGTTGGCATGGCAAAGGACCTAAGCAAATGTGAAGAATATAAAACCATGACCCTAGGAATGAGAGCAAGAAAATATTGGAGACTTGCTGCCTATAATAAATGAAGTATCAAGACACATTCATCAAATGTCTTCCATGAGCCATTGGAGAATATACTTCATCTCACTCAACACTCATGAACACCCTTCAGAAGAAGCTATTTTACTCTCATTTTCACATGTGACACTGGAGTTGCAGTGAGACTCATTATCTTTCCATTATTCACACAGCTGGGATGTAGCAAGGCAAGGATCAGACTCCAAGATGATGATGAGTGAGCCAATGGGTGACTTTCTACCATGGCAGAATGTTAGCTTCTGTCTCCCATCACCCTGAAGGTTCCTTAAGTTCTGGACCAGATCTGACTCATCACAGCATTTTCATGGTCTCCCTCAAATCTAGATACATAGAGAGAACAAAACCCAATACCCTGTGTGATTCTCTGTCCACCCTAAATTTCGCAAGTAATGACAAGTACAAGACTAATATTGGAGGCTGATTTTAAACTTGATGTCCAGCATTTCATGAGACTCATCCAAATTTCAGAGTAAGGATTTTTTTTCCACAGAGGAGGAATGGAAGATTATGAGAGGTTCAGAAATGCTAAAGCACAGGTGAATTTCTGATCCTCCTTGTCCCTGGGGAGAGCTTAGGTGAGTGAGTATGGAAAGCTCATACCTTTGGGTAAGGAGCGACCATCAGGAAAGGTGATAGATTTGCTGAGTTCTCTGCTCACAGTTGGTACTGGTGGATAGATCCTCAGGGCCTCCTTGATGCACATGGTGGTGTATGGCATCCGTTCCAGGTGGTCCCTGAAGTGAAGGGCATCCTGAGGGACAGACAGGGCCTGGACAGACCAGCAGCTTACCTCTCCAAAAGGCAGGGCTCTCCTACCTCTTGAGCGCTCACTCACCAGGTAATGGAAGCTCCATCCCCAAGGAAGCTCTGAACCTCCTCCCTGCACTTCTGCTGATGCTCAGGGTGTGTGGCTAGAGTATATAAGATCCAGGAGAGACCACTGGCTGTGGTGTCATGACCCTCAAACATGAAGGTGTCCACCTCGGCCCGCAGGTCCTTGTCGGATAAGCTGTTCCCATTTTCCATCTGGGGGAGGGCATGGATGAGAGAACAGAGTTTTTTGCTCCCTCTGCTTCTTGGAAAAGCCCCAGGCTTCTTCCCCACAAACTCACTTTGGCAAACAGGAGTATGTCCAAAAAATCCAAGTGCCTCTTCCTTCTGACTTTCTCTAGCTCTCCCTCATCCTGCAGCTGAGCCTTCCTCTGCTTGATCACTTGGTCTGTCACAGAACAACAGTTACCAGGCAGAGCAGACAGCTACAGCAACCCCTAATAAACCCATTTACCGCCTATTCCAATCAGCACCCTGTAGAACACAGGAAGCATATGTGAGTGGGTGTGTTGGAGTCCTCCACCATCTGATAGAGGTCAGACCTCTCCTCAGGAGCACTGCCACTGGAGGCCTTGTTGAATGTTCTCATTCAATGTTACTAGTTGGATAATATGGTAATTCCTGTACTATCCACAACACATGAACATCTCAGCTCTAAACACTTGCAAGAAGAAGGTGACCTGCATGAGTGTGTCCCAGTTTCTACATGGTTAGCAGGGATCCTGGCTCTGTCTCAAGGCTCAAGGCTCTATATTTTCAACTGAGCTTTGTAAAGGAAGGAAGGAAGGAAGGATTAGAAAACAGAACCTGTGTGCTCATGGGCAGTCTGGCAGGCATCATGATACAAGCAGCCATCAGATGTCAGCCTGTAGAAGGTGTCATTCTGGTGAAAGACATTCCTTATACGATAAAAAACCAGTTTGTTCAGCTCCTCAACAGCCCGTATGTAGGATTGGGAATTCCTGAGGGAGAGGATGCAGAAAAGATTGGACTATGGAGTGACATGACTGGGAAGCAGAGTGGGTTCTATATGGAGATTTCCTCAATGGTACGACAGACAACATTGAGGCACACCCATCTATGTTACTTCTGTTTCTGAACCTTGGGTCTTTAGAAGATGGAATGTGCAACCAGGCTTCTACCCCATGCTAGGTATCAGGGAGCTGTCTGGGGCAGGGTTAGGTCTGATCATGAATTCAAGCTTGGCCTGGAGCCAGGGTGAGAATCTCTATTTTTGTAGATATGAAAATCCAAGATGCCCCACCTGCCTCTCAGGAGAATCACACCAGTTCATAAGAATAAGTTCCCCACAAGTGAAGAGTTGTCACAGACCTGTCCAGCTGGATACTGCCCTGGTGGCTAAAAGCACACTTCATGATGGTGTCCAAGGTCATCAAGGAGACATGCTTAAAGATCTCCAAAGAGGAGAAAGAGGAGTCCTGGCCAATATTCTGCTCCCATTTGTCCTGTGGAGGGAGAGGAACATTGCCCTTCTCAGTTCCCCAGAAGACCAATATGCAAATTAAGCTATCCTCTTTCTCCTCATCTCCAGATACCCTTTCCAGAGTACCTAAGTCACAATGCATTTCAGCAGAGTGTGAAGCAAATGTTTGTATTCTGTTGCCTGTTTCTCAGAAAATTTTATTGGAAAATTAAGCAGTTTTCTAACACATGAACTAAACTTGAAAAGTTGGTAGGTTAACAAATATTAGGACAAAATAATGTTAAGCAAAATGAACTTCCAGGGTACTTTAGCCAAGTAGTAAAAGCACTTCAATTCATTTTCCTTCATGAAAAGTTACTGAGCACTGAGAGTTCATGAATTTAAATTCTGATGAGGTGGTGGAAGGTTCATTGTGAGATGCAGAAGCCCTGGGCTCCAACTGAAATAAATCACATCCTGGGAGGTGAACCTGCCACTGAAGACACCATTGCCCAGGCCAGTCAGGGACTGAGTGTCCTGCTGTATGGCACAAATGACTATCCTTTCAGTTCACTGTGCTAAAGACCTAGAAGTAGGAGGTGGGGCCTATATCCACAATGTTCTCTGCCTTGGACTATAACCAAAGTATAACTCAATCCTGATGCCAGGTCAAACCTGCCAAATCTTATTTTGAAGAACATACTCTCACATTAATGGCCTGAGAGTGTTATTCCATTTGACTTTCTGATGGCTGTTAGAGAGTAGAATCTGAGTATGTACCTTGAGTGAGTAAGTGAAATGAAAGAGATGGAAAGAGAGAGACTCACTAGCATCACTTTGACAGAGTCACTCATGATTCCCACGTAGGGCTTCAGGATGTCATAGTGGAAGGCAGGGGTCAACATCCTCCGGTGCTGGAACCATGTCTGCCCATTCAACAGGAGCAAACCATACCCTGGGCCATACATGGTCGTGTGCATGAGTGAGTGGGCAATGGGATCAGGGGGAGACTGGGAATAATTTAGGAGAGACAGATGGTGGGAAAAGAAAACCCAAATTGCAAAACTTCTAAGATAAAGACAGTAATCACCGGCACTTTTCAGGAATATGAATTTCAAAATTGGGTTAGTACATCTGTTGTGATTAGGATAGCTGTGAGGAAAATGTAGAAAGGAGTTGTGGATAGGAGCAAGAGAGACCTAAGTCGAGATCAGACTGAGACTGTACGGAGATAGCTACGAGGAGAGATGGAATGAGCAGAGCCTCAGGCTCACAACAGCATGAGAAAGTGGTAGGGTTCTGGATAGAAGAAGAGAAATGAGGCTTGATTTGGGTAATCACAGCAATGGCCCATTACCTCTCGTGTTCTGTGAGTCAGAGAGAGATATCTTGACAACCCTAAATGAGAAGTGCCCACTTTTTGGTGTACATACCAATCCAGGGAGCCACCAATCTGTAGATACCAGGAGATTTGGGATCTGAAAAGTAAGGGCATTAGTTGGAAACAAAAAACAAATAATGCAGATGCAAGGCAGTTGTGGTTGAGGGAATGGACTGTCATGAGTTCCTGATGACTGTCAGTTGGCAGTATGACCCCATCACCTCCTACTGCCTACCATCCTCTTCTGACCCTGCTTGGACAATCAACTTGTCCAAGAAGACAGGAAGACAGGCTGCATGGACCAGCAGGACTGCAATTGACAAGTTGGCCAGGAACATAGGCCACATTCCCAATGCCAAAGAATATGTCTGACCCTTAGGGTGTTTTCACAATGAATGATGATTTAGTTATCCCATTACCTAAACAGAGAGAAATTACAAGTTTCTAACCTGTGAATAGGTAGTTTATTTTTCATATACAGGGCAATATACCTAATTGATCACCTCAATGCACCTGATTTAAATGTCCATATGAAGTAAGTACTGCTTGTTGCCCATATGCTAGGTTGTGTCTAGGAAGAATGGTAGATAGATTATTTAGGCATTGATTACTGAATTGCCACATTATTTTCTGGAATTTCACAGCCCCAGGTATGTTCTCAGAAGGTATGAGCTGAAACTGCTGAGTTGGGGTTTTGCCGAGAGCCAAGCTTATCAACCCTGTGATTTGGATCACTGCCTGTGACTATCCTTGATGGTGGCGGGGTCCTGCCTGAGAGACATTTTTGTGCATGACACAGAATGTCTAATCTCAGCCCTGAATTTCACTAAAAAATATTACAGCTGGTGATTCAGGCCAGCCTTTGATAGCCTTGGAGCAG
>PVKS010052147.1:0-10877 GCA_004027875.1 Aplodontia rufa
TTGCCATATTAATAATAACATCAACATGGGTGAAGTTTTACATGATCATGGGGATTAAGGGAGGGTGGCAGGGAGCGGAGAAGGAAAAGGAATGATAACATGGGTGAGAGTAGAAGGTTTATCAACCAGTTGGGGACCTTCAACTTTCATCAGAAGCCCTACTAACATGGGGGTAAAGCAGATGGAACCATGGGATTGGGGGAAATCCAAAAGGAGGGACCAAGGAATGGTATCAGCCTCGGCTTCCTCTATCATTATTCATGTGTTCATAATTGTATGGCAACAATTCCCTCCAAAATATAAGACTATCTTGAAATAACAAAAATAAACTTTACAATTTCTACTCTTTCATTTTTTGGCAGAGTTAATTTTTAGGAGGGAAGCTTTCGTATTAAAGAACAAGCAACTGACAAAACCGTATAGTGTAGGCCTGGAGAGGTTGCTCAGTGGTAGAGCACTTGTCTGGCATGCATGAGGTCCTGGGTTCAGTCAAATGCACTGCATATACAAATGAATAAAGAAAAAATAAAAAAGCAGATGAAAAATTAACTCTCTTCTATTTAAAAATCTATAATGTAAAATTGTCATTAGAAAAATGCAAAATTTTACAAAATATGTATTGCTAACACTAAGATGTGATTCACTAAGGGACAAATTTTAGTAAAGACACAACAAAGTTAAGGATAGAGTTTATATTATTCCTCAAACCACAAAACATGTAGATCTACTTCATCACTGAAAGAGTTCTTTTTTGTTATTTGAAATTCCATATGTTAAGTCCTTTCATATTCAGCAGCAATATAACACCTTTAAGCAAACAGTATATATAAATGTCAAAGGCATAGATTCCCTACCTATGTTTACCTTCCACTATGAATCCAGACAGTGGTTCCTAGATGACAGTTCTTTCCTAAGTGCCAAAAGACCTATGCCATGGTAAATTAAGAAAAAATATGAACAGTGAAGTGACTAAGAGTATAACACTAAATATATTTTTCCCTTTACATGGTGGTCCTCTGTATAATCATTGAAAATTCAGACAGTAAAACACCACATTCCTGACTGCCTCCTCTCTTTTCCCCAATACCTAGCCAAATTAAGGAAACAATGAGAAAAAACTGGGCTGGAATATCCTTAGGCACATCCTCTTGAAGGACATTAACTTTCTGTTGTGCACATTGAGACCTAGAGCATGTTATTGCTTTCTGCATAAATTTGCTTTTTCCAGGTACACCAGAGCAGTGGCTGCTTGGAATGCTGGTTGAACAAAGAAAACTAAGTAAGCTAATGCTGATGATGTCACTGCTTCTGCAACATAACCTGTAAAATTCCCTCAGTGGAAAACTTAGTGCATTCAAGAAAAAAAAAATACATGTCACACATTCAGCCAGTCATCACTGGACAAAATGCCATGAGAAAAATGGAGCACTGTTTGGGAAAGCACCTTAAGGGACAGAGATTTTCTCTCTTCATGCTCTTGCCACTTAACTCTTCTTGGAGTAACCTCTGATCTCTTATGAACTCCATCAAAATTCATATCTTTTATGAATCATCATTGCATGCTTTCTTTCCTTTTTATTATGAAATTTAGTTATTGTACAATCAAAAATTCTTCCAATGAAACAATGATATTCTTAAAATCAAATTTATCCCCTAGAGCCCACCCTAATCTCCCACCGTGACCTCTCCCCCATACAACTTCCCCCTTCATTTCCATTACATCTCTATGATTGCCCTAGGTTATGTGTTACTATACCTTTGCTGAGTCTAAAATACATGAGTGATGACAACCTTTCACACTGGCCAGGGTTGAGATCCAGCCTTCACAGATGAGTGAAGACAATTGACCCTTGTCTTTCTGGGTTAGGCTAACTTCATCACCATCCATTTACCTTCAAAGATTGCAATATCATTGTTTCTAATTGCTGAGTAGAACTCCATGGTATATATATATGACAGTTTTTTAATGCATTCATTCAGTGAGGGGTATCTGGGTTGGTTCCATAATTTAGCTATTGTAAATTAAGCTGCTATGAACATAGATTTTGCTGTGTCACAGTAATGTCCTGATTCTAACTCCCCTGTAAAATTACCCAGAAGATGGATAGCTGAATCACATGGTGGGTTCATCCCTAATTTTGTGTGTATTCTCCATATTGCTTTCCAGAGGGGCTGTACTAGTCTGCAGATTCACCAACAGTGAGTTAGTGTTCCTATCTCTCTGCAACCCCTCCAGCATCTATTATTGTTTATTTTCTTCATTTTTGCCAGTCTGACTGGCATGAGTAGCTTTTGTTTGCATTTCCCTGATTCCTATTGATTTAGAGCACATTCTCATGTATTCATTGGCTTGTGCAGTGTCCTCTGTTGAGAAGTTTGTATTTGGCTCTTTGGCCCATTTATTGATTGT
The DNA here is from genome assembly GCA_004027875.1 of Aplodontia rufa. Taxonomy (NCBI): domain Eukaryota; kingdom Metazoa; phylum Chordata; class Mammalia; order Rodentia; family Aplodontiidae; genus Aplodontia; species Aplodontia rufa. The sequence goes on from PVKS010052147.1 coordinate 2,411, forward strand.
GTTTTTAGCATTTTTAAGGTTGAGATTTTTGAGGATTTTGTAGATTCTGGACATGGGTTCCCTGTCAGAAGAATCACAGGCAATGATTCTCTCCCTTTCTGCAGGAAGAGACTTGACAATTTTGATAAATTCCTTGGCAGTGCAAATGCTTTTTAGCTTTATAACATCCCACTTATGGATTTTTGACTTTACTTCTTTCACTTTAGGAGACATGTTGAGAAAGTCTTTGCCTAACACAAAATACTTGAGTGTTTGGACCTAATTTATCTTCCAGCAATTGCAAGATAGCTGGTTTAATTCCTAGCTCCTTGATCCATTTTGATTTGATTCTCATGCAAGATGAAAGGTAAAGTTCTAATTTCAACTTTCTGCAAGTAGCTGTACAGTTGTCCTGCACCGTTTGTTGAATAGGCTGAATCTCCTCCATGTTATATTTTGTCCCACTTTGTCAAAAATCACATGCTTAAAGATTTGTGAGTTTGTATTATGCTCTTCAGTTCTATTCCATTGGTCTTCATTCTTATCTTGATACCAGTACCATGCTATCTTTATTACTACAGCTCTATAATACAGGTTTAGATCTGGTGTAGCAAAATCACCTATGTCTTCTTTCTTGCTTAATAATGTTTTGGCTATTCTGGGTTTTTTATTGTTCCAAATGAATTTGAGAATTGCTTTTTTCTGTAAAGAATGACATTGGTATCTTGATGGGGATTGCATTGAATCTATATAGAGCTGTTTGCAGAGTAGCCATTTTTATTATATTAATTGTGCTTAATCTAGAGCATGGAACATCTTTCCATCTTCTCAGGTCATCTTGGATTTCACTCTTCAATGTCCAATAATTTTTGTTGAAGAGGTCTTTGACTTCTCTTGTTAGATTAATTAACAAGTATTTTATTATTTTTGAGGATATTGTGAATGGGATTGATTTCCCAATTTCTTCATCTTCCCTATTATTGTTAATGTATAAGAAAACTATTGATTTATGGATATTGATCTTGTAGCCTACCACATAGCTAAATTTATTTATAAGTTCAAGCAGTTTTCTGGTAGAGTTTTTAATTTCATTCAGATACAGGATCATATAATCAGCAAAAAGGGAGAGTTTGACTTCCTCTTTTACTATTATTATCCCTTTGATTTCTTTCTCTTGCTCTGTTATTCCAGCTAGAGTCTCAACAACAATAATTTAAAAAGTGGTGAGAACAGGCAGCCTTGTCTTGTTCCTGAGTTTTGTGGAAATTCTTTCAGATTTTCTCCATTTAGTATTAAACTAGCCAAGGGTTTGGCATATATAGACTTTACATAGTTTATAAAGGTTCCTCTGATGCCTGTCTTCTCTATATTTTTGAACACAAAAGAATGCTAAATTTTATCAAAGGACTTTTCTGCATCAATTGAGATGACCATATGGTTTTTGTCCTTAATTCTTTTTAAAGGATGAATTACATTAATTGTTATGTGTATGTTGAACCATTCCTGCATATCTGGGATGAAGTATACTTGATCATGATGATTTAGTTATCTTCTTGATAAGTTTGTGAATTTGATTTGCTAAAACTTTATTAAGGATTTTTGTATCCAGGTTCATCAGGAATATTGGTCCATAGTTTTCTTTTTTTGATGTGTCCTCGTTGAGTTTTGGTATGAGAGTTATGGTTGCTTCATAAAAATTGTTTTGGAGAGATCCCTCCTTTTCAATTTCTTGGAATAATTTAACAAGGAGAGGTGTTAATTCTGCCTCAAAGGTGTGGTAAAAATTAGTGGGGAAACATTTATATCGTGGGCTTTTCTTTTTGGTAGATGTTTAATTGCCATATGGATTTCAGTGCCTGTTATTGGGTTGTTTAGGAATTCAATATCAGCATGTGTCAATTTAGGGATGTTGTATGTGTCTAAAAATGTGTTCATTTTTCCATATTATCTAATTTGGAGTAGTATAGATTTTTTAAAATATGATCTTATAATTTGTTGGATTTCGGTAGGGTCAGTGGTGATCACTTCCTTTTCATTGGAGATTTTATTGATTTGATTTATTTATCTCCTTCTTTTAGTGAGATTGATTAGGGGGTCTATCTATCTTGTTTATTTTTTCAAAGTTCCAGCTCTTTGTTTCATCAATTATTTTTTTAATTTTTGTTCCCAATTTCATTAATTTTAAATCTGATCCTGATTATTTCCTGTCTTCTCTTGGCTTTGGGGTTAGATTGTTTTTCCTTTTGAAGGGCTTTGAGATGTAGCATAAGCTTACTTATTTGGGATCTCTCTTCATTTTTAATTTGGGCACTCAGTGCTATAACTTTCCAGGTTAGGAATGCTTTCCTTCTGTCCCAAAGGTTTCAATATGCTGTGTCTTCATTTTCATTCTCATCAAAAAAAATTTTTGATATACCGTGGAATTTTACACAGAAATTAGAAACAATGATATTGCAGCCTTTGAAGGTAAATGGATGGCTGTAGAAGAAATTATGCTGAGTAAAATCAGGTTAACCCAGAGAACTAATGGTCGATTGTCTCCACTCATCTGTGGAGGTTGGGACTAAACCCTGGCCAGTGAGAAAGTTGGTCTAGTATCATGTGTTAAATCCAGATAAGATGTAATGCTATACAACATAATCCTTTTTTAGAGATATTGTGTGAAGGGGAAGGGAGGGATAAGGGTGGGTAATTGGGGGAGCACTCCTGGGGGTAATTGTAATATCCAGAATCTATACACATTTTATATTATTTTGTTAAAAACTTGTATGGTTGTTCAAAAATAAAAAAATTAAAAAACAAATGATGTTATAAACAAAAAAAATTTATTTCAACTGTCATGTCTTTTTAGATCTACTCTTTATTCAATGGGATATTATTCAATCTCCATGAACATGTGTGTTTTCTGTTATGAGTTTTTGCTGTTGATTGCTAGGGTCATGGCATCATGGTCTGATAGGACACATGGAATAATATCTACTTTTTATTTTTGCTGAATTTTTTGTGAACAAGAATATGATCTACTTTTGAAAAGGGTCCATGTGCTGCTGAGAAGAAGAATTAATCTGCTGATTTGGAGTGGAATATTACATATGTGTTTGTTAAGTCCGTTTGATTTATGGAGTTGTTGAGGCTGGAAATTTCTTCATTGATTTTTTTATTTCTATCATCTGTCTGTCAGTGACAGGAATATTGAAATCTCCCAGTATTATTGTATTGAAATCCATGAGTGGCTTTATGTCATGAAATAATTTATTCACTTAGTCGGGAGAACTTTTATTTGGAGAGTATGTATCTACTATGGTTATTTCTTCCTATTGTAGAGTTCCCTTTACTACTAAGTAATGGCCTTCTTTATCTCTTCTGATTAATTTACGTTTGAAATCTACTTTGTCAGATATAAGTATTGGATGCCAGCTTACTTTCTTGGGCCATATGCGGGGTAGATTTTTTTTCCATCCTTTCACCCTTAATATGTGGATGTCATTGACTGTTAGGTGGGTTTATTGTAAGTAGCCTATTGTTGGATTTTGTGTTTTGGTTTAGTCTGTTAGTCTGTGTCTTTTGAGTGGTGTATTTATACCATTCATATTGAGTGTTATAATAGAAGTGTGTATTTGGTTTATAGTCACTGCATATTTTTAGCAAGATCTGTGGCTATCTTGGTTGGTTATTGATAAGATGTAATTTTACTGAATTTCCTGTTTGTGGGTTTTGGGTAGTGATTACTTCTTCTATCTGGAGTGTATCTTTGAGAATTCTTTGTAAGACTGGTTTTCTGTTCATGAATGGTGCCAGTTTGATCTTATCATGAAAAGTTATTATTTCTCCATCAAATTTGAAGCTAAGTTTTGCTGGATATAGTATTATTGGCTACATGTTGTGATCATTCAGATGTTGAAAGATTTCTTTCCAAGACCTTCTTGCCTCCAGAATATGGGTTGAAAAGTCACAGACAATTCTTATTGGTTTGCTTCTGAGTGTGATTTGGCATTTCTCCCTCACTGCTTTTAATATTGTTTCCTTGATATTGCTGTTGTACTTTTTGAATATGATGTGTCTTGGTGAGTTTCTCATTTGATTAAGCCTCTTGTTTGTTCTGTAAGCTTCTTGGATGAGCATATCTGATTCTTTTTTTATATGAGAACAGTATTCTTTCACAGTTTCCTTGAGGATGTTTCTCATACCATTAATGTGTGTTTTAATTTTTCCTTGAATCCTGATTACTCTTCTCATTTCATCTCAGACATTTTAAAAATTCTGATAATATTATTTTAGTTGTTTTTCTTTTTGTCATTGGTGTGTACAAGCTTGGTCAGTCTTTCCTCATTGTCAGAAGTTCTTCCTTCAATAGCAGAAGTTCTATTTTCTACAGAAGTTAGTCTATTATTAAATTCTTCCACGGTCCCTCTCATATCCTTGTAGATTTTAGCTCTGTTACTTCCTTTTTGAGTATGTCTATTTCTTCAATAATAGTTTCTCAACTCTTGGGTTTTCTCATTTATACCCTTCATTATCTCTTCTTTTATTTCATTGTTCCTTTTCATTATTAGATCATTGCTAATTTGTTCTAGATTTTCCTCCCAGTCCCTGGTCATGGACACCTTGCTAGGGGAGTTTTGGGTTTGAGGTGAATCTCTTTTAATTTGATTCATCGTGTTTGAAGAGCTTCTTCTGGATTATTGATTTGGGGTTCCCTGAGTGGAAGCAAGATAAGACTCTGGGTTCTTTTTCTTTTTATGTCAAGGTTTGGGTCAGATACCACCTCTCTAATGACCTCTTCCTTTGAGAGGGCTTTTTCTGCCTGGAGCCTTGTTTTATTGCAGCTTTTAGGTTAAGGTTCCAGGATTCAGAATTAGCTCCTGGGGTTATTGGGCAGTCTGCTGTGTTGTTGAAGTTAAGCAGTAGAGATGTCTCACTGGATGCTAGGGTCTCAGATGTGTGGGATTGGCCAGAATGGACAACCCTATATGCTGCATTGGGGTATGGGATTCTTGGTGGTAAGGTGGACCCAATTATTCAGGACCCAGCAGGTGTGTGTGACAGTTGGATTGTATCTGGGTGTGGGGGAACTTGGGGGTGTCTGGCTTGCCTGTTGTGGTGGGACGAGTCCTGGGCAAACACAGATGTGGGAGACTATGCTCAGGATTCTTCTCACTTGGTAAGTTGAAGCAAGTTCTTGGCCTGAGATCTCTTTCTGGTTGTTTTCCTTTAGGTCTTTGCTTTTGGATTGGGAGTTTTATCCTGTCCCTTACTAGGGGTGGAGTATTGTCAGGAGAGTTGAGTTCAGAAGTCAAACCTCTATCCTGTTAACTGATAATGTCCCTTAAAATTTCAAACTCCTTATGAGCTCATAGAAGATCATTAATATGAATAACCAAAACTTACAGTAAACAGTATTAAATTGGTTATTTAGTACAGACAAAATTAGGCTGTTGAATTCTACCTATGAAATGAATGATAGTGTTAGTCGATAATTTTGGTGAAACTAGTATTTAACTATCACCTATTTCAGGCTTCAAAGCATACAATAGTTATTGAGTTTGAGATTCATGGCTGTAATGGTTACACAGCCTTAATGATGTGTGGTCAGAGACTATAAACTAATTGAAAGCCTGAGTGAGAAGAAAATGTAAGTGAAATTTAGAGAGGAGGTTATATTGTCCAATTGTGGACAGTGAGAAAGTGGAGGAGGTAAAGGATTTGCTGAAGCAAGAAAAAGAATGATAAAGAATGGAAAAAGAAAAAAGAAAAGAAAAGAAAAAAAATGTGGAGGAAGAAAAGGCAGATGCAGCAAAATAGAGGTTTGGTGAAAGAAATATTAATAATACTTGGGTGATAGCATAAGGGTAGTGCCAAGTGCAGAAAATTAAGTGGGTTCGGCACAATATACTTCAAATACTAAATGAACTGATCAGAATCCCTCTTCTCAGCAGGCAGGGCAAGGATAGAAAGAAGGGACAAGAAGGAAGAAGAGAGATGATGGAGAGAAAAAAGAAATAGAAAAAGAAAAAACCCCAAAAACAAAATAACAGAGAAACAAAAAAAATAGATAGTGTTCTTATATGTCCATGAACCAATCAACATTTCCAGTTAGCACTCAAATGCATGTCAAAAACAGGAAAGAAGAGGAAAGAAGAGAAAAAAAATACATGAAAAATAAAATAAAAATTCTCATTGAAAACATGGAACTAGGTCACTAAGATTGTCTCTGTGTACTTTGGGAGCAGATGTTCACTGTCTGCCCGAGTCTTGACAGCAGGATCTTTCAGCCTGTAATTATGTGATTTCAAGTAGAGGACTGAGATATCCTCAGACTCCTGAGATTTCTAGGAGGAGATTTCAGTGGAGAGATCAGACTAAGGAATATCCAGAGGGCTGGTCTCTGAAGTCTCCCTGGGGCTCCGAAACTCAGGAGTCTCAAGGCTTCTATAGCATGGCGGCAGTGAGGCTTCCTCTCTGGTATCTACAGTCTTGGTCCTCTGGGATTTTTGAGCTGGCACTGAGGACTCTTAGAATTTGGCTTATCACATGATCCCAGTGACTGGTATGGGGGTGGACAGGGCTGGTCAAGGCTCCCCTTTACTCCACAAACCAGAATCTCCCTAAGCAAAGTGGAGACTGGACCTGTCCCATGCCTCCTCTTCCTGTTTCCAATGGTGGATAGTGGCTGTCTCCTGGCGCAGTTACAGAGGAGCCTACTCTGAATTCCCACAGGGCAGACTGCTCCACTAGACTCCCACAGGGCAGACTCCTCTGCACAGGCAGCTGAGAGACACTATTCTCCCCTTATGCATTTTATTCTCCCCTCATGCAGTGGAGGCGCTGTAAGGGTATCTGCGATTGACCCCGATGCATGAACCCCCACCAACCACGGTTTCTCAGTGGGGGAAGAGCTTGCAGGTTTTGTTTATCTCATTCCTCACCTCAGTGAAAATTGAAAACAATGGCGGCAGCCAAAGCTGCTGTGTCCTGGCCAGTACAGAAAAAAATCCCTCTTTTTAGCTCCTAGATCTCAAATCTCTGATCACCCAAAAAACTCCCCTAACTAGCACTATTTTCCAGTGATGATTGTCCCCCAAACTCACATTGTAGTAGTGGAGCTATCCTGGAGTTTTCACATCCAATCATGGAGCCAAACGGTGCCTTCTTTCAGCTTGCCATCTTCCATCTCCTCACTGCACACTTTCTTTGGCCATTCAGCAACCTACTCCACATCCCTGGTACAATTGAACTGTGGAATTAGCAACTTTTTACATTGCATTGGTGTCAAGATAATCTTTTTTGTATCAAGTCACAGAATATGTAAATGGCATTAAATATGAAATTATTTGGCAGAATGAAATCTTAGCAACACTATGTTAGTACAACAACGTCTTATTGAGGTTGATTGGTCTATGAACTCAGTCTGAGAACTACTCTTCTCCACAACTTCACAGCATGTTATCAGGTGTGGAGATTCCATGAGTGATGGTAAGGGATGGAGGCACCGTGATGAGTTGTACACAGTATCCGAAAAAATGAATAAGGAGAAATTATTAAAATCAACAAAGCAACAATTTTATTGAACTTTTGCTTCTGAAATTACCTTGGTGTTCCAATCACTAAAGGCCTTTAAAGTATTCACTTTTTTGTACTTTAAGTCTGAAAGTCAGGTACAGTTTGCATCCTCCCCTTTTAACATGCATTCTAAAGATTTACACATAATGAAAGTTTTTTTTTCATAAAAAGAAAAAATGTCTATTAAAACATAGCTTACAAGAATGAAGAAAGAAGACTGTGGGGAGAGGAGATGGACATGGATCCTACCTCTAACACTTCAAAGAGATTTAAGGAAAGAGTTCATTTAATTTTTACTAAACTGAAATAAAACTTCCAGATGTTTGTTTTTCAGGCCATTTGAAATTACTAGTCATTCCTTTAGGGATCTCACTAGTGTAGTAAATAGCTCTTGTCACTGACTTATTTCTCAGTGAAATAGTTTACAAACCTGTAGTTGATCAGTGTAAGCTCATTCATCCTTCTTAGGAAATTCACCTTTGGGCAGGTTTCCAGCAGTCATTGAATGATACAGTGGAATGAAATATGTGGATGCTATAGCCCATAGGGATGGTCCAAGCCAGATGCCTATTGTGAATGTCATGCTAGGCCCACCCACACAACTGTTTGTTGTTGGCACCAATCTGAACGTTTGCCTTATTACAGTTTCATGCCAAACACCTGCCTGCAGTCAATATGAACAGTGAGGCACAGAGGCAGAATAACCTGCTAGTTATGGAAGTATGAATTCTTGGATGGAAGGAAGTATCCAACGATAGAAAATACATACATATGTGTACACATGTATGTATACATGTGCATTCGCATGTATATTTTATGCCTTTAAAATCACCTTAAGTTCTTTGGTGTTTTCTTTTCATTTTACAATGAAATATTATCCTTTGACTGTAAATTTATTATAGAAGAGTGAGTAGATTTATAACAAATT
>PVKS010052148.1:0-10880 GCA_004027875.1 Aplodontia rufa
ATTCTGTGGATGTGTTGTATTGTGTTAATCAGTTTGAAAATATTAAGCCATTCTTCTATTCCTGGGATGAATTCCAATTGACCATGGTATATATTCTTCTAGATATGGTTTTGAATTTGTTTTGCTAGTATTTGTTGAGAATTTTTGCATATAAGTTTATTAGGGATATGGCTCTATATTTTTCTATATTTTCTTATCTTTCTTTTTCTCTGTTGTTGCTGATGTTATGTCTTTGTCTGGATTTGGTATCATTAGGTCAACTTTGTAAAAATAATTTGGTAAAGCTTTGACCTGTTCGATGTTTTGTTTTGTTTTATTCTTTTGGAATAGTTTTAGAAGACTTAGAATCAGTTCCTAATACGTTTGTGTAACCCAGTTGTAAAGTCACCAGTTATGTCCTATTTTATTTTATTGTTATTTTTTATGAAAGGTTTCATTATTGATTTAATCATGTTGCTCATTATTGATCTATTTAGATTTTCTACTTCTTTTTGATTCAATCTTATATTCAGGAATGGGTTCATTTTCTTCTAAATTTCAATGTTTTATCATCTATTATAATTGTTTCTTATGATACTTCATATTTCTTTGATATGAGTCATAATGCCTTCTTTCCCTACTATGATTTTATTTATTTGGGTCTTATCTCTTTTTTCCCCTTTTGGTTACTTTTTCTCCGGGTTGGTCAATTTTTGTTTATCTTTTCAAAATACTCACTCTTTACTTTCATTTTTTTTCTTCTTTTGATTTGATTCACTACTATTCTGATCTTTATTAGTCCTTCCTTCTACTAATTTAGGGTTTGGCTCATTCTTTCTTTTCTAAATCTTTGAAAAATACATTGATACAATTATTATTTGAAATCTTTATGAAATACATGTTTATTGCTACTATCTTCTCTTCTATTGCTGTTTTTTCTATATTCCACAAATTCTGATTTTTTAAAATTTTCTTTGTTTTTAAGAATGTATTTTTTTTAAGAGAGAGTGGCATGGTGAAAGTGAGAGAAAGCGAAAATCAATTTTATTTAGTTCTTTCATGAGGCTTTTGTTGGTCTGACACTTGGTTCTGTACATGATGATAGGCTTTGAATCTGCATCCGTGTGCATGCCAGGCAAGTACCGTGACTGCTGAGCCACCACTCCAACCCCAAGAATGTATTCTTTTATTTTCTCTTTCAATTTCTCTAATTACCATTGGTTATTCAGGAACATGTTATTCTATGTTCTATTTTTATTTTATTTTCATATTTTCAATTGTAATTCATGTTTTTGATTTCTGATTTTATGTTGTGTTCTAAGAAAATACATATAAGACTTCAATTTTTTTAAGTTGTTGAAACCTCAGGTGTGGACTTAATATATTCTAAAGAATGTTCCGTACTCTGATCAGAAAAATGTGCATTCTGCTAGTGTTTGAGGAAGTGTTCTCTAAATATATGCTAGAACATTTTGCTTTGTGGTGTAGTTCTATTTCAATATACCTTTTAAAAGTTTCCCATCTTTATATGTCTGTTGATGAAAGTGGGTATTGAAGTATCCAGAAATTACTGCACATGTCTACCTCTCCTTTTGTATCTAATAATATTGGTATTATATATTTTTTGAGCCAATGTTGATTGGATATTTACTTATAATCATATCTTCTTGTTGAATTGATCCTTTAATCAATACATAATGACTTTTATATAATGTTTTACACTATTTTATTTAAATTCTGTTTCCTTTGCATGAATGTACCTATTTCAAGTATTTGTTTCCTTATGCACAGTGTTTTTTCTTTTTTCTAAACCCTCATTTAAAGTCCATGTGTCTTTTTTTTAAGAGATAGAGACAGTGAGAAAGAAATCAAGAGAGAATTAATTTTATTTAGTTTTCCATCTGTCCCTTGTTGCCTCGACGCTAGGCTGTATATGTGGTGCTGAGGTTCGAACCCAAATCCTTGGGCATGCAAGCACTATGACCACTGAGCCATGGATCCAGCCCCTCCATGTGTATCTTTACCAATAAAAATTGTTTTTTTAAAGCAGCACAGACTTAGATCTTCATTTTTTTAAAAAATTCATTTGCCCATTCTATGTCTTCTTACTTAATTAACATTCATGATTATTATTGATAGGTACAAAATTCCTTGTATCATTTTGTTAATTGTTTTCTGGTTGATTTTTATATTCCTAGCCATTTTCTACCTGTATTGTCATTTATATTTATGGCTTGGTGGTTCTGTGTCATTATGAGTTTTTAATCTCTGCTACATGTATCTCTTCTACTAGTGAGTTTTGTGCATTCATGTGTTTTCAGGATGATAGTTATCATCCTTTTATTTCCAATGTGAGACTCCCATAAGCATTTCTTGTAGGGTCAATGTCATTATGAATTTCTTAAGTTTCCAGTTACTTATGAAGGACTTAATTTACCATTTCTGAAGGACAGTTTGCTGAATAAGGAATTTTGGGGTGGCAGGATTGTTATTGTTTTTTTTTTCAGGACTTCTAATAATTTGTTCCATTCTTTTCTGGCCTATAGAGTTGTTTTTCTGAACAATCTGCTTTTACTGTATCGGTAGTTAACTTACATGTGATTTAGTGCTTTTTTTCTGCTGTTTGTAGACTTTGTTCTTGATTTTATGGTTTTGACATTTTGACTTTAATATGCTTTGGAAAAGATCCCTTGTGGTTGCATCTAGTTGAGCCCCTTGGACTTTTTTCAACCTAAAGGTCCACATCTGTTGTGATTTGGATGTGACTGACTTATCCTCCCAAAGCTACTGTCAATACATCTCAGAGGTAAAATGATTAGATTGTGAGAGTGGTAAACTAATCAGTCAATCCTAGTTTGAGTGGACTGGCTGGGTAGTAATTGTAGCCAGGTGGGCTGTGGCTGGAGGAAATGGGTCACTGAGGGTGTTCCCTGGGAGAGTGCGTGTTCCCTGGGAGTGTGCATCTTCCCTGTGACCCAACACCTTTCTCTGTCTGCTTCCTAACCCTGAGCAACTTTCTCCTGCTGTGTGCTTCCTCCATGATGAATTGGCTCACCTTGGACAGACAGCAATAGTGTTGGCTGACTACAGACTGATATTTCTGAAATCTAGAATCTAAAATAAGTTTTCCACACCCACTCCACCCCGACTCCTTTCTCAGGCATTTAGGTCATAGTGATAGAATTAACTAAAAAAAAAATCCTTTTATAAATCAATAATTAGATTTATTTATTTATTTGTTTATTTTTTATTTGTTCAAGATAGTCTTACATTTAGGAGGGAATCATTGCCATACAATCATGACTACATGTATAATGACTCAGGAAGCCAAGGTTGATGCCAGTTCATGATCTCCCTTCTTTGCGTTCCCCCCAATCACATGTATTCCTCTACTTTACCCTCATGTTAGTTGGGCTTCTCATGGAACTCAAAGGTTCCCCACTAAGTTGATAACCCCCATACTCCTTCTCATCAGCTGCTTTGATATCTCTCCTATTCCCTCCCCACTTCCCTGCCACCCTCCCTTCATCCCCCAGCCTCATAGACAAGGTTCCCCCTGCTCTTGTAAAAATTCACCCATGTTGAGGTTATTATTAGCTTAGCCAACTGTCAGTTTGTTTCCGATTGTATTCTAGCTTCCACATATGAGAGAAAATACTCAGCACTTGAGTCTCTGAGTTTTGAATATTTCACTCAGCATAATTTTTTCCATCTCCATCCATTTGGCTTTAAATGTCATGATATTGTTTTCTCTAATAGTGTGGTAGAATTCCTTTGTGTATATGTGCCACAGTTTTTGAATCCACTTGTCCAGTGAGAGGCATCTGGGTTGGTTCCATAGTTTAGCTATAGTAAATTGAGCTGCTGTAAACATTGATGAAGCTGTATCTCTGTAATAAGCTGATTCTAACTCTTTGGGGGAAAAAATCTCTTTGAAGAGATTTGAAACTTGGAAATGTTCGGATCCTATTTCATTAAATAGGTTTTCAATATTGCTTTTCCATTGTTTATCCTGCTAGTATTTTCATAATGTGGATTTTAGTTCACTTAATGGTGTAAGTATTTAGGTTTTTTTTTCTTTTACTTCGTTTTTTAAATGTGTGTGTATGGATGTTTGTGTTTATGTGTTATTGGATTGATTATTTCAGATAACTTGTTCTCATGTTCATAAATTATTTTTTCTGATTGTTCTAGTGTGTTATGAATATTATCAATTGTATTTTTTATTTAATTGAAATTTTCAGCTCTAAAATTTCTGATTGAACCTATTTTAATGATTTATATCTCTGTTAAATTTTTTATTCATATCATGAATTCTTTTTCTCATTTCAATGTAGTTTTCCTCTGTATTTTCTTGCATGTCATTGAGATTCTTGGCATAATTATTTGAATTTTTCAGTCTTTTCAGATTTTCTTCATAGTGTAATCTATTTCCAGAAAATTATCATGTCCCTTTGGAGTTGTATTGATTCCTTGCCTTTTTATAATTCTTGTTCTGTAAATTCATGTTTTCATATCTATTGTAACACTTCCCTTTTATTTTTTGAAGTAGTATTTTTCAGAAGTGATTATTTTCATTTAGATAGAATGTGTATATAGTGGGTAGATGCTTTGGTTTTCATTACAGGTGAGCTCAAAAGTAATTGGCTCAGCTGTAATCAATGTCAGCAGTATATGTGAGTGCCCCAAATGTATAGACTGCAGTGGTTCATGAAGGTAGTTGTGCAACTTTGTAACAGTTGTGGTCTTCCAAACATGTGTATCTTCATGATTTGTGGAGTCATGCTCTGATGGACTTGGGCTAACATCAGCAATAGCCATTGTCTTGGTGATATAGCGTGTGGAGGTGATCATCCCAGGTCCTGCAGAGCAAGTCCAGGTAACACCCAGGGTTGTGGTTACAGTAGTCATGGATCCAGAGTCACCAGATTGGAAGGGGATCTTCTTTAGGTTCCTTGGGGGAAAATACCAATAATATGAGGTCTTGTTTCTCTGGAATCAATAGTTCATCAAGCTATAGGATGCTGAGGTGTGTTTCTCCACCTTGTGAGACAAGCACAGACTATGGCTTCTGATAGGATGGTGGAGATGGTTGCTTGCCTCTACGGAGACTTACAGTCTAGCAGCAGTTGTTGTAGACCTTGGATACTGGGAGTTAACATGGGAAATCAAATGTCAGTACTTTCTTTGGAGCAAAGTCAACTTAATCACAGCCAGTTCCATAAACTTCACATAAACCTGTGAGAATTGTGTAGTTCTCCTGTAGTTGGGACTGGAGGTCTATTGCTATGATGGTGGTAAGCTGGTACCTTCTTTTCCTGGCAATATGGAACCACCCCATCCCAATTCCCACCCTTTGCCCCAACCAAGGAACCAGAGTAAAACTTGTGGCATGTTTTTTTTTTTCTCCCTTTCTCTACACTACTTTTCAATACTAAAATGTCCTCTTCAATTTCCAGAATTTTCTGTCATTTTCTTTAAAACACAGTCTTTATTTTGCCACCCTGGTTCTTTTCTGTGACACAGGGAAGCATGAGGCACCTCAATTCAGACATCTTGGATCTTCCTTTTTCCTAAATTGAATTTTTTTTTAAGAGAGAAGGGCACTGGAAAGAGATAGAGGGAATCCATTTTATTTAGTTTTTCATGTGGCTTTTGTTGCTCTGACAGTTCATTGTGTATGTGGTGCTAGGGTTCAAACCCACATCCTCACACATGCTAGGCAAGCACCATAACCATTAAGCCACTGGTCCAGCCCCTTAAATTGGATTTTTAACATAAAAAATAAATATTATCACAATCAATTCATCACATGATATAAAGTTATAAATTTATAAGTCTCTATTTCACATTTCAAGATGTTTAAAATTTGAATTTTGAAATTTTATGAAAAGGCAGGTGTATCTGCCACATAGTCTATTAGTTATAAAAGATATAACTTCTGGAACATGTCTCCTGAAATCATATAACATTTCTGCTGTCACCCAAGCCTCTTTGATGGTTTTATTCATAAAAATGAGTGAAGGTATGCATGAAAAAAATGGTACTCTTTACTCTCTCACATGAAAATTGTGTCAAATTGTAGTCTTTTGTGAATAGAAAATTTCAATAAAATAAGTATTTATAGAATTAATTCTACTTTTCAGTGTCAACTATTTGAAGTAAATAGGGTTATTACCTATTTCTGAGTTTTATGTAATCATATTCTTAAAGCAATTTGATAAAGACATGTTAGCTTCTTAATTAAAGATAATGCTGTAGAACAATTCTCATAAACATGTTTGCATACAAATTCTAAGTAGCACCACCTAAATTAATCAAATGTACATCCAAATACCTGCTATACTTATTGGATATGTGGAGGATAGTGGCTTTCTTTGCTAGTAATTTTGCTTATAGCAAATAAATATTGATATTTCATAATTGTAGATATTTCTGTTTCTTTTAATTGACAGCCTCAGGTGTTTGAAATAATTTTAAGATGTATTAGAGTTGCACATATGAGATATTTTAATATAGAAGGATTATATATTTATGTCACTTTATTTGTTCTATTTAGAAAGACACAAAGCATGTTGGAAAAGATATACTCCATATATTCATTTTTATCAAAATTATCACCCCCAAAAAATTAAGTACTTATAGTAGATTGATTTTTTTAAATTATAATACATGAGTTAGGGCAATGAATATAGAATGACTGGTGTATTAAGACATTATCTAAGTTGTCACACTATCTGAAATCATCCATTAGTTTCTAGAAGATATATAGAGAAAGGCAAAGTATAATCTCTGCTCTTAAAATGTTGCTGCTAAAAGCTATACATTTTTGCAATGAATATCATAACATTTACCCTGCCAATTTCTGTCATTTTGCATACTTCTTTCAGAAGGTTGAGCTGAGGGCAGCAAATATTTCTAGTGATTAAAAACAGTTTCTCTTCTTTCAATGGAAATATCACAAAATCAGGAAATTGTTTCAGATTTCTTCTTATGTCAAATTAATTAGTATAATGCTTAATGATCTATATAACGGTATGTGGAAAAACAAAAATCTAATTCTTTTTTTATAAAGAGGACAGTGAGAGAGAGAGAGAGAGACAGAATCAATTTTTAAAATTTAGTTTTTCATGTGGCCTTCGTTATTCCGACACTTTGTTGTGTACATGGTGCTGGGGTTCAAACCCGTGTACTTGTACATGCCGGGCAAGCGCTGTAACCTCTGAGCCACCGCTCCAGCCCCCCAAATCCAATTCTTTCCCTGATATTTTTTTATCAAATAGTCTAAACCCCTGAGTATAGACATCAAAGCTCCAGATTTAACAGCTAGTCGTTTATTTTTCCAATTATTCAGTTATTTAAAAGCACATGTTGAGGGCTGGAGCGGTGGCTCATTGGTTACAGTGCTATCCCAGATGTGCAAGTACGCAAGATCAAACCCCAGCACCACGTACACAACAAAGTGTTGGAGCAACGAAAGCCACATGAAAAACTAAATAAAATATTGTTTGTCTCTCTCTCACTGTCCTTCTCTCTTTAGAAAAGAAAAATAAATAAATAAATAAATAAATGCACTTTTTGAGTGGCTTCTGTGTGCTAAGACCTAAAGGGGATCAGTAAAGTTCCTATCTCAGAACTTGTCTACTGAGCAATATTGTCATGAGAATAAAAGTTAAGCCCTTCATGTGATATGAGTTGTAATAAAAGTTTATGCAAATTCCTGTGGAGTACGGATTGGAAGAAGCAACTATTTCTGTTAGAATATTCTGGGAGGTTATAGGTAAGGGAATTAAGATTCACTAGATACATTAGGCCTCAGATTCTTCCCAAAAGGCAGTTATTGCCTGTCAATCAATTACTCTGAAAGTTAAAGCATATTTGCTATTCCCATTCTGGCAGTAAAAATTATGGAGAGGCTAGAAGGAAAAACTGGGAATTAAGATGAGAGTGCGATGCTAGGAAAACTGCCATTAATTCATTTGATAAAGGAACTGGTCATCAATGTAAACAACTGCAGAGAGGTTAAATCAATTACCCTCAAAGGGCACTGTAGCTAGAAAACATAAATAGCCTTTTCAAGCACACTTTTGATAGAATGAAGGCAAACCGAGAATACATAAGATATAAATCACATGATCAAATTTCAGTTCTAGATTCATTGCCCTTCTCAGTTTTATTTGGAATCAGTCATTTATTCTGAGATGAAAATATTCATAGTATTCTTTATAGAAATGCATTGCTTCTGTGCCTTTGAAATTAAACATAACTGATAAAAATCTAACTATAATTTTGAAGGAAAATAATATTTTAAAATGATTATCATGTAATAAAAATAAAAACACATATGAAAATAATCAGAGATTAAATATTTTTGTAGCACATGTATTCATTCCATATTTAAATTGTTATTGAGAAAGTTTCCACTTTGAAGTCTGTTAAGGCAAAAGAAACATGAACTAAATGGAGTTTACCTAATTCATAAAGATATCGTTAGGAAGGTTGTGGATTCAGATATCAGCATGTTGATTTAATTGATGAATCTTTATAGGTATATGGTAGAGAGAGAAGACTAAGCATAGTTCTTAACATGAGTGAAATTAGGAAATTTGAAGGATAGATGAAGGACTATTAACAAGTTAAGGTGCAATACTGGAATATGATAAGAATACAAATATGTTGGCAACTCCAATTATTTGTAACACATGGGTATTTGTAGAGTGAATTTTCTCTCTGTATGATAGGTAACTCTCAGAAATAAGTGTCTTTTCCAAAGGTCAACAACTCCCAGGAAGATGGATTACATATAGGTAGAACAATCTGGCATCCTTTATGTTTAAAATCCTACTAACTCTAATAAGATTATCTCTGCCCTTTTCCTCCATTTCCAAAGAGTTTGAGAGACATCAGTTTGTTTTTTTTTTTCAATAAGAGTGTGTGCCATCATTTCTATGGAAATAATATCCCATTTCCTATGTTTAGGTTTTAAGATATTTTGAACAAAAGAATTTAGAAAAGAGGAAAGCATTGTAGTATAAAGGATATTTTTCAGTTTGTAACTAGGATACATTACTAGTTGGAAAAGCACAGATATAATAGCTATATTAATCTTTTATTATACTTAGACTGGTACAAATTACTACAAAATAAACAGTTCCTTTGCAAACCAAATGAGGCACTATATCATTGGGATTTTGTTTCCCCAGGTGCTTGCCTACTGTGTGGGCACTGCCATGGATGACTGACCCCATGCTATTACCCTCTCTCTTATTAGAAAGATCATTTTTATAGATTGCATAATATATCAATTGCAAAAATGGCCTGAATGTTGAATGAAAGTTACAGTGATGACTGTTTTCTGTTCATTAGATGTTTGCACTAAATACAACCATCCTGAAAGAAAAATAAATACATTGTTGGCAAAAGAAACCAGGTACAACCTCATTGCATTTGCAAATGCAGACTAAGAATGAACAAAGCATTATAAGAACACAGATGAACATTAAAATAATATGAGGGAAAAGATGCTGTTAACAAAATATACATAATTATATTCTGCATAAAATCCATAAAATGTAATGAGAAATACCAATAGTACCTACTTTACTCCAAATAAAACACCATGTTATAATTATCCATTAAAAATATTGCAGTTATGTAGAGCAAGTGACTTTTCATTAAGTTAGTAAAAACATGGCAAATGAATAAATATTTACTGATCTTATAAGATTAATAAGCATTTATTAATATTTTAACATAATGCATAATGAAAAATTTTACTTAGATTAGAAAATTATTCTGAATTCTAATTTCATGGCTGTAAATTTAACACATTGCGGAAAGCAAATTCTATCCATGTCCCCAGGTCTTTCTCTGATACTTCTATACTAAAACCGTATTTTCAAACTTCAGTTTTCTAATCTGGTTTGAAATTATGAATGATCAGTAATTTTATATTATACCCCTAATTGCTCCATGTGGGTAAATAGTATAATAAAGTTATTAAAGGATAATGATAATAGCTCATTCATTTGAAACAGATTATCATTGTGTTACCCAGGCTGGCCTCAAACTCCTGGACTCCACCTATCATCCTACCTCACCCTGTCTAAGAGCTGGGATAGCAGACGCCTGCCACCATGACTAGCTAAGGTAATGGTTTTAAATGGACAAAACATTTATCCCCAAAATGAAACATGCTGCGGAGCACAGAAAGCAATGTAACATTCTGCATAATCCCACTACCTGGAAATTGATATTGTTAATATCTTTCTTTATATATTCCTAGGTAGTCATTTTTAATATATCTTAACTGAAATTTAACTCATATCACAAATCTCTATAACATCCTTTTGCTCGCTACTTTTTAAAAATAGTCTTGTATATCCTATGTGCTGTCTTTCTTTTAATCTGTACTCTTAAATTTGGAAGTATCTAAATCTGGATTTAAAAAAACAAAAGAAAGAGGGACGGTGAGAGAGAGAAAGAGAGACTCAACTTTATTTAGTTTTTCATGTGGCCTTCGTTGCTCCAACACTGTTTGAGTACGTGGTGCTGGGGCTCAAACCTTGTGCATGCCAGCAAGCACAGTAGCCTTCTAGCCAATGCTCCAGCAGGAATCTGAATGTTTTTATTACCAACCCGTGAGCTGCAGTTTTAACAACATCTTGCTCTTACCCTGTGAAACTTTGGGAGAATGTCCAAGTGTCCTTCATAAAATTTTTGCTGAGTAATTCACAAAAGCGAATTGTTCAAGTATTTCGTGCAGATGGTACTGCCTTGTGTGTACTAATATCTTATTGAACATGATTTTACTTTAATTTGTTATTTAGATTTAAAAATCTGAATAATTTAATATGTTTACTGGATTTCAACTCATAATCTTCCTGTTCAGGATATATGTC
>PVKS010052149.1:0-10880 GCA_004027875.1 Aplodontia rufa
TCTTGATTTTTCCAAGTGTTCCTTCTGGTAAATAGTTACATAGAATATTTTGGAGATACCTACTTATATTTAAGAATTTAAGCCTGATGAGAATGTAAAAACAGATGCACAAACAGTCTTACACAGAGACAAGTTCAGCATTCAGAAAACTGTTTAAAATAAACAACCAACAAGACCTGATAAAAGAGAATTTTTCCCTTGGGCTGTGGCAGGGACAAATGGCTCACTGACCTGTGTCCCCTGACTGTTGATGTCAACAGCATCGCTCCACTCAGTGGTCATTTCATCCAGCAACTGTACTCTCAAAAGGAGGCTGGGAAGTAAGTCTCTGGTCTTACAGTCTGGATAACTGGAAATCTGATGATAGAGCTCATGATGAATTGAGCTCTCAGAAGGAATTTTTCTGCAATAAATCTCAAATTTTGGGATGTCTGAAATTAAAAAAAAAAGCATATGCTGACTTCTGAACAATAAAGACTTAGGGGTATTAAACATAATGTGGAAAAATAAACTTTTTTTTAATTAAGGAAACTTTTTATTTTGATTTATCACTGACCACAGTAGGACACAAGGAAACATTCTTCAAGGGCTTTCTGCTCCCATCTCTACATCACTCTTTTAGTGTAATCTGCTTCATGTTACTATGGAATGTAACATGAATCAGATACCATGAATGAATACCGAAAAAATAATAGTAATAATAATAATAATAACAAATAAAAGATACACAACCCTTGCCTTCAAAAGTCTTGGAACTTTCTATAAAATATACTTTTTAAGAAGAGATAAACAATTCTTTTAAACATTCTTCGTTGGATATGGGTATCTACTAAATAAATAACCTCCAGAAAGATAGTTTTATTATTTAAATTCAGTTCACAAACTATACCTTTAATGTTTTCCTTTATAAGCATTGTTACTGGGCATCTGTTGTGGAAAATGACTCGAGGACTAGGGTCTTCTGAGAGGGTTAAATAAGTCACTCCAAAGTGTTCTTGATATGTCAGTGCTATAGCTCTAGAACAGAATCAAATCAAGTGACAGAGATGGTTCAGAAAAAAGTGAATGTTTTCTTTCCTGGTCCATGTTTACTTGGATTAGCAATATTCCAAACTTTAAAACACCTTCTCCTTTATACCTCAGGGGAGATTTTTTTTTCCAGAAAAAGGAAATCTATCCCTTAATTTAATAGCTGTACATTCACTGACTTTTTAATGGTAACATATTTATTATAAGACATACAAAAATGTGAAAAATTACTTAAAAGATTAACAAAAACTACAACTCTAGCACCCAGAGAGAACTACAGCTAACTCTGTGCTCACCTTGTCCCTGCTTTTTCCCTCTACGCATGTGTGTCTTAAACTTAGACAGTGTACCATCTTCTCCAAAACTGCTCTTTTAAAAATCCTTGTAAAGGAAGAAATGAACTATTTTAAGAAGGACTACTCAAGAATGTCAATTTTTACAAGACTATCATCTTTACAGTCTTTGGCCATCAGGAGCAAAGCTGTATTGCTTGGAGGTAGAAAAACAGATGCATGGGCACAGGCTGCCCTCTGTGATAAAGAGAGAGATACTCTCCTGTTATCCTACAGACTACCAAATGATATTTTATGTCATGTCAGGAAAAAGATTTTCTCTGAAGTCCAAATTGTATGCACTATCAAAATTAATCAAGGAAATTAGGTAATTTGCCAATGTGGTTCTTTGTTTATGCTGATTAAAATAGGTCAATAAAACACTGAAGAATTTCCCGTTTACCATCTATTTTGGCAGTGTGAGTCGTTCCCCAAGATTACATTAGTCTAAGGTGTCAAAGTGAACTGTTCATTAGCATTTGGTAAGAGATAATACCATCAGGTGTGCACAATAAGAGTGAGGGGAAGGAAGAGAGAGGAGATAGGGAGATGAGCAGTATGTGTATTCATTTTCAGAGCGAAACTCTTAAAGGCAAAGATCTTTTTTTATATTAATTTTTAAAAAGCTGGGAAAATCAATCTCAGGCAATTTCCTTTTGATAGCTATGAAAGTTGGGGGCCAGGACTACAGTACAGTCCTTTAAAAATATTTAGTTTATGGGCTGGAGTGGTGGCTCGGTGGTTACCCCACTTGCCTGGCATGCATGAGGACACGGGTACGAGCCCCAGCACCACTTACACAACAAAGTGTCAGACCAAAGAAAGCCACATGAAAACCTAAATGAAATTGATTTCCTCTTTCTCTCACTGTCTCTCTCTCTCTAAAAAATATTTAGTTTAATATTTATAGATAATTAGATTAAATTATACTATGATTCTTAAAATTTTAAGCTTCAGTTCCAAATGAAGTTTTGCTTCAAATTTTGACTTTCAGTGTAAAAATAAGTTTTTTTTCTATAGACAGAAGTTCACTTATCTTTATCCTTCAAGAACACATCCTTAAATTCAACACAATGTTATCCGAGACCAGAATATAAATTAGGGTAACCCCTGTTTTTTGGGTTAAGGCTGAAAAATGTTTGCAAACTCAGGGGTGTTTTGAATATTATGAAAGAAGAAAGGATGTGGGTGTGGAATGGAGCCTTACCATTGTGGATAACTCCAATTAAGCTTTTATTTTTAAAAATATTACTACTAAAAAATCTTTGTACGTATCAAGAAAGTTAGGATGGCTAAAGTCCAAAAATCTATAAATTCATGATCATGAGCATAAGGTACCTCTCATAAGGACACAATATGTTTTCTTTTGTAGCTATTACATATACCATAAATAAGTTATTCCTGACAGCTGTAGAAAGGATGGACTGCATGCAAAACAACCACAACATAGAAGTCCAGTATGAGAAACCATTACAAGTCTCTGCCTTGATTCTGTGGTTGTTATTTGCATAATTGCTAATCGGTAATTGGAGCAACTTGCATGCAGGAACAACCATAGCAGAGAATCTTCTGTGGTTTGTGTTTATCTAAGTTCTCCCTCTAAATGACTTTTTGTGTAAAATTCCATTTTAAAATAAAATATTAGAAAAGAAAAGAGCTTTCCCAGTTTGACTTGCTCATATTTTAGCCTTAATTTCTCACTATGTTATAGAAGCTAAGAACTCCTAAAAGAAGGTAATCTTTTATGGTGTGTTGCTGCTATGCTATTGTATAAAAATCATCATTTCCCCCCAGAACAAGCTGCATACAGGAAAAATCTCATAAGCAGTTCACTGGGACAGCCCATATGTAGTCAAAATATTTGACCAACTATATACAATATCTAGAAGTCATTAAAGATAGAAATCAAATCTAATCTTATACATATGCGGAGCATTGGACCTATTCTGTTTCTCAGCATCTCCATGAACAGTGACACTGACAGGCAAAGAAGGGCATTCACATATATGTAAAATACCTGGTACAGAATCCATTTTCCCTACAGTTCCCCAAGGGCACTGCCACACTCTGTCTGGGAAACTCTTGTCTAATTAGAGCTGGCAAGCTCCAGCATTGTGAGCTGTTGGCATCTGCAGCAGGAGAAAAGCCCAGCAAGATCTGTTTTTGAAGCAAGGATGCATCCAACATCGATGGCCCAACGTCAGGCATTAAGTCCCAGCAAGGAAGGGAGCTGGATTTCATAGCAGGCTGCTCTCCACCTGGGCAAATGCTGAAAGTAGCACTGTCCGGAACATGAAAATACTGGAAAAATAAAAGACAATACAGAGAGGGCACACTTACTATAGCAATATAGCCAAATTAAGCTTTAAAAGCTCAAGAAACCATAACCATGAATTCTCAGAAAGTGGCCAAGTGGAGGATATGGGAATATTAGCAATCGTTTCCATAAGAAAGTTCTAATGAGACAATTAAAGCAGTGGAAGCAAGGTCTGCTTTTCTGTGCACAATGAAACATGATAGAGCTAGGGTGATTTAAAAGATGATGCAAAGTTCTCAGGGACTGTCCCCCTTGTACGGTAAAAATCCCCAAGCCACAGGGGCAGATATGCCATGTGGTGGGGAGTGAGTCCTCTTGGGCAGGTATGGCTACAATGAAAGGGTACAGCATGCTGGGGGACTTCAGGAAAAAAGATCTGAATAAGATTCAGAACAAGAAACTGGGCATTCAGAAAACAAATTTATGTAAGGGTCATCATGAGGTAGGATGGAATTCCACACTGTTTCTGGCATTAGAGTCAATGAATTTTATATTTAAAAAGGATGCCAAGGGATAATATGTTTGAATCTCCTCTTTGACAGATGAGAAAGCTGCTTTCTTTTCTTTCTTCCATTTTTGTACCAGGGATTGAACCTAGGGACACTACATCACCAGCCCTTTTTATTTTGAGATAGTCTCACTGAGTTGCTGAAGCTGTCTTTGAACTTGAAATTCTCCTGCCTCAGCCTCCTGATTTGCTGGGATTACAGGTATGTGCCACTGTGCCCAACAGGAAGCTGCTTTTGACTGAGGTGATGACTTAATTGTACAATGTCACGAAGTCAGGAAGTGGCAAAGCCAACCAGAAGCCAGATTTCCTGTTTCTGAGTTTGGTGTTTCCCCACTGTCCCACAGTCTCCTGGAGAGGCTAGGGATTACCATGCCTCTTAAAAATTTCCACACTTGCCTGAAAAATCAGTACTGAAAAAGGGGACACTACTCAGCTGTAGGGACAAAGTGGGTCTTCCCTTCTCCCAGGAAGCTGAAGCAAATGAGGAGTCCTGGATGATGTTGATACTGCAGTTGCTGCTGTCTACATTCATTTACTGAGCAC
Organism: Aplodontia rufa; assembly: GCA_004027875.1. Lineage (NCBI taxonomy): Eukaryota > Metazoa > Chordata > Mammalia > Rodentia > Aplodontiidae > Aplodontia > Aplodontia rufa. The sequence goes on from PVKS010052149.1 coordinate 4,733, forward strand.
CTATCTTTTTCCCTTATGTTAACTAATTTAATCATCACAAAACCTACAAAGAATGCAAAATGATGCCCATTTTTAAGATGAGGAAATGTCATCTGGCCCAGTGTCTAAGAAATCCCTGGAAAGAGAAGTAGGATGATAATCAGACAGATACTAATTTCTCTTGTCACATCTTCTCCTACAAAGTATATGTTGTTGAACTCGTATCTCCTAACTGGACAAACCAACTGGGTACTTCTAATTGCTTATTTATTTATTTATTTATTTATTTTTTAAAGACAGAGGGATTGTGAGAGAGAAAGAGACAGAATCAATTTTATTTATCTTTCATGTGGCCCTTGTTGCGCTGAGACTTCGTTGAGTACGTGGTGCTGGGGATCGAACTCTCATACTCATGCATGTCAGGCAAGTGCCGTAACCGCCAAGCTATCACTCCAGCCCCTGCTCATTTATTTTTATCAATGAACTAGGATGAAATTCTAGTTGTTCAACATTTTAAATACTACAACACAGTGTCAGTTAAAAAGTGTAAGATTTAATCCTATTTGATTATTCTAATATAATTTTTAGGAAAAGAAAGTAAGGGGTAATAATAACTGTAGAACTGTAGACAAAGGTAAAGAAAGGTAATTATTGTTTCTTTTTAAGAGAGAGGGACAGTGAGAGAGAAAGAGGGGATCAGTTTTATTTAGTTTTTCACGGGGTTTTAGTTGCTCTGACACTGTTATGTACGTAGTGCTGGGGTTCAAACCCGTGGCTTCATGCATGCCAGGCAAGCACCGTAGCCGCTGAGCTACTGCTCCAGCCCCAGTATGATAGTTTCATTAATGTAAAATAGTATCATTGTACTTGGCATATTCTAAGTTTCTTAGAAAATGTCTCCATACTCTTAAAATATTTTTATATATTTGTTCATTTTCATCATATGAAGAACAGAATCAAAAATACCTTTCAACATTCCTGGTTTTATGTTCTACATGTTCCACCATTGAGGTGTTAACATAAACAAGCTGATATATTTTCACATTCACTCTGTGTGGACACAAAGCTCATTGCTCCATATCTGTGGCTCATATTGGGCCATTGCTCTCTGCCCACACCAGCAACTCAAACCAGCTCCCCAGGTGCTGCAGCCTGTGGGGCAGACGTTTTTTTCATGCAACTCAGAGCTGGTCCTCAGGCCCACAGCTTTACTAGTGGGGGTTCAGAGAGCCTGTGAAAAGACCTTGCTGGAGCCTCTGAGCAGATGGGGTGCAGGCAGAATTAATCCAGCAGTGTCAGGATCTGCTGCTTTGTAGGATTTCTCTTCATTAATTACCTTAGAAATACTGTCCGTGGCTTCCATGGGTTTAATTAAAGTCAAAATAAGTGGATTTCTCTTTACCTATATTCAGTGCTAGCTTTTTCTTTGCCCTAGGTTATAAAAAGTTTATCCTGTTTATTATTAATTTATCAAAATGGAGACAAAACAATTATGTTATAAATTGCTTACCTCCTTTCCAGAATGGGGCTTGGAGACAGATAACTGTGGTTTATAAAATATCTGATATGGTGTGTTATTGATTACTGTAGTCTTGTCTTCAATCTGGATAATCTGTATGCCTTGTTGTACCATGGAAGAAATACAGAACTGACACAACTGCAAGACAATTGGGGCAAGAGGACATTTTTTTTTTTTTAATAAAAGAGCACTCTTTTTTTTTTTTAAAGAGAGAAGGACAGTGAGAGAGAGAGAGACAGAGAGAATCAATTTTTATTGAGTTTTTCACATGGCTTTCGTTGCTCTGACACTTTGCTGTGTATGTGGGTTGCTGGGGTTTAAACTCATGTACTTGTGCATGCCAGGCAAGCACCCCAACCACCGAGCCACCGCTCCAGCCCCAAGAGGACAATTTTTACGATTTTATAAAGCGTATGCAAATCTCTAGATTAGTCTTAAAAGGCTATTTGTATCTATTGGTTTGCCTGGGACAGTACCAATTTACCTTTCTCCAGAGTATTTAATACCATTCCCTTTCAGTTTCAAAAATCCCTGGCCAATACAAGGTCAGCATTTACAGCAGAGTACTTTAGCAAGTCAGTTAGTTATGCTACTGTTGTGTCCTGACAAAGACTGGCTTTCAGATTTTTTCACAGATTACCTCACAGTATTTATTTATAAAGCACTCTATGTAAACAAATTCCTACTCATCTGATTCAACAGGATTCAATCCAGCATCCCTCCTCCTCATAAGCATCATAGCAGTGATCTCAGAGAAGACCTACTATGGATTAAGAAGAGTTCTGAAAATTTTAAAAATGACAATGAAGATGAAGGAAACAATAACGACTAACCTTCACATATTGCTATATCATGCTCCCCACCTGTTTAAAGTAATTTATGAATATTAATTCACAAGTTCTATGTATAGTAACTATATAGGATGGTCACTATTATCCCCATTTTATAGAAGAGAAAATGAGATGCAGAGGTTCAGCCACTTGCCAAGCTCTAGTGGGGGTTGGAACCCACACGGCCAGCTCTGCGGTGCTGCTCCTCGCTGCTACATGCATCGTCCCCTCGCACTCTGGCATCACATGTGGAACTGGTGCTTGGCGAGGTTACCTGCCCAAAGGCAGCCATCCAGGAAAAATGGCAATCTCAAAGGACTCATATGGAGGACACATTGAGCAAGAGGTGCTAAGTTAAAACTATTTTTATAATAGTACTAGCATTACACTTATCTTTTCACTTTAATTTCCCTTATATGCATACAGTGGAATTTCCCAGAGGCTATATAACATGCTACGTCATCACTCTGATGGCTAATGGAATATGTTTAAATTCTTTTTTAAAAAAAATCTGTCTTATCCCAGGGGCTTGGGAGGCTGAAGCAGGAGGATTGCGAGTTCCAAATCAGTCTTAGCAATTTAGCGAGGCACTGAGCAACTTTCCAAGACCCTCTCAAACTAAAAAATAAAAAGTACTGGGGATGTGACTCAGTGGTTAAGAGCCCCTGGGTTCAATTTCTAGTACAAAACAAAAAATTTAAAAATCTGTCTTAATTTCCAACCTGGTAAAAACTGATATAAACCATAGAAACAAAAGGTCTCTAGGTCTCTGAGGGTCCCCAATAATTTTTAAAGATTATAAAGGAGTCTGAGATTAAAATGTTTGACATTTGCTATTAAAGAATAACTGGAGATCACTATATTTTCCAACAGTTCATTCATTCATTCACAAGCATTTATTCAGCACTTGCTGTGGCTACTTTGTGAAGTGCTAGAGCTGTTATTGGGTGTTTGCCTGCTTTGTGTGAAATTTTTTTCTAGGTTTTGATGGCAGTTCTCAGCTCAAAACTGTTCAACTTTGGGTGATTCATGCTTACAGCTCTTTCCCATTTATACCCATGTTACAACTTTGGCCAACAGAATATAAACATGTGTTGCCCAGACAACATTGAGGAAATGGATACCAGTCTTGAACACTGAAGAAACTGCTTGTTCTAAGAAAATTTATTTTTTAAAAAGTGACCAAAGAAGCCTAACTTTTCTCAAAAGACTCTTCAAAGATATTCAACACCCCCTACCACCAAACAAACAAACAAACAAACAAACCCCAGAAAACAAAAAACAAAAACAAAAAAACCCCCTAACTTCTCCAAAATAAAGGTCATCTGAATTCTATGATTCTGATAAAGTACGCTTCTCTTTTTCATTTGGGGAAGCTAAAATAATGAAGATAATTGGAAGTACAGCATAAGATATCCATATGTTATACTAGATATTACACTTTGACACATATAATTTAATGTGATTATATATATATTACTCAGCTAATTGGTTTTCATAGACTTTAGATTTATGCTGAAAAAAGCACATACCATTTTTATTGAGTTAGGTAAAACTGATTGAACATTATTTTTTGTATATATATTTCTAAAAACATGGGTACTAGTTAACTGTTGAAGAATTTCCTCAGTTGAAAACTGCTGTAAGAATTCCCTCTTATAACACTGGTACAGCATTTCTTTGAGGATACCCTTTCCAAGAATATAACCTCTGCTGGAGGAGCCTTTGTTCTTTCACTCAATGCTTAGAATGTTAGAAACTTTACTTCCTGTTCTAAAAACGGAAGCGAAGTGCAGTCTGTGGATATTCTGGAATAAGTTCATTCCCCCTCACCTAGTATAAATCAAGTGACTGCTGAGTGTTCTGAAACAGAGCAGTTATTGGATAAATTATGTGACATGGCTTTTATCACTGGGAAAGAAAAAAATACACTGTAAAACAGAAATCTTAGAAGTTAAGAAATCAAGAGTTCCATTGTTATTTGTTATTTAGACTAAATAATGCCGAAAAAGGGATTTAAAAAGAAAAGGTAGGTCTATATTAAACAGTTAAAGGGGATGTCAAGATATTTCCCTTGAGTCACACTGACTCTGACCTTACCTTTTGATGTCCTGGGAAAGCACCAAGTCTTATTTCAGCATCAACAAACCCTTCTTCGTCCAATGTCACAACTTCACCATTACTTCCATCTTTCCACTTTGGAGATGTCAGGTTATGGACTAGTTTAATTGCTACTGACTTGTGCACAGTGTTTGTATTTGCCCAATATATTCCAATTTGAAAAGCTTCCTGGAAAAATAATGCCTCAATTATAAAGTATTTTTCTTAACTTTGGTACTTTTTTTTAAAACCTCAATCCCCAGGATTTTTTTTTTATATTACATAATAGGTCCACTAAGTCAATGAAATACCATTCCGTATTTTTTTTTCCTTTGGTAATGGCAACACACATTTTGTCTTTGTTCCCAAGGTCTTTTTTTTTCTTTTTTTAAGAGAGAAGGACAGTGAGAGAGAGAGAGAGAGAGAGAGAGAGAGAGAAACAATTTTTATTTAGTTTTTCATATGGCTTTCGTTGCTCCAAGACTTTGTTGTGTATGTGGTGCTGGGGTTTGAATTCGTGTACTTGCACATGCCTGGCAAGCGCCGTAACCGCTGAACCACCGCTTCAGCCTCCCAATGTCATTTTTGATTCACAATGAAATTCATATTTATGAAAGGAGGAGAAAAACCAAACTTGAGATATAACTACCCTATAAATACCAAGGCTTAAAAATTGAAGGTTTCAACTCCCTTGACAAGAGAATAACATGTAACATTAGGTTCATACAGGTCAACATTCCAATTCGATAAGGTAACAGCATCTGATTATTAAAAATATGAAAAATGCAACGGAATAAAGATATATATGAACTGGAACTGAAAAAAAGGACTCTGAAACTGTTCTCTATCAGGAAAATATTTTATTTAGGACTTACTTTTACTTTATTTTCTTACAGATTTATATGCCTTTTTGAAATGAGCTAGCCTTATAAAGTTAATTTTCTTATGACAGAATATAAAATCTTTTTCAGAAATTTTATCCTGTGATTAGGTTTTTTCCCTGTGTCACTAATAATTCCATGTTGTTGCAATTAGTAACTGGGTAAGCCTTCATAATTATGGAGTCTATATATACAAGTCTATTTATATATACAAGTCTATTTATAAAGGAAAAGGGGGCCCTGACAAAAATTGTGGCTCAGAAATCCTCAACACCTCACAGATATAACAGAATTTAAGAACTGCAGAGAATATTGAAGGGGTAGGTTAGCATACAATACAATTCTGTATCCTTAACTCCTTGAGAGACCAGTCTTAAGGCTTGTCAAATATCCTGTATACAACAGAAATGCAAATGTAACTAGTACAAGTTACCAAATTTAATGATAACTCAACCATGATACTGCTGATGGGGGAAAAATGATATCTGAAAAATCCTGGAATATTAAAGAACATTCCATACCCCTTACATATGAATCTATGAGTATAGTTTTCCACAACAGATTCATTCTGTTAAATCATAAATTCAACTTCAGAATAAAGTCTAGTTGTTGAGAGAGAAGAATTATGTTAGTTTTTTAAAATTTTTTATTTTGAGCAACCTTACAAGATTTTAACAAAAAAATATAAAATGTGTATAAAATATGCATATATTCTGGATATTGCAATTATCCCCAGGAGTGCCCCCCAATTACCCTCCCTTATCCCTCCCTTCCCCTTCCCATTATAACTCTAAAAAAAGTATTAGATTGTAAAGCATTACATCTTATCTGGATTTAAC